>JBBPRI010000205.1:0-33850 GCA_038092955.1 Boletus pseudo-olivaceus | reverse complement strand
CTCCATTCAGTGCTCTCTATCGCGGCGATTGTGTCCTTGGGCACACAACATGGTTTGCAGTTTATGTTCCACGCTTGTGCGACTTAATTGTAATGGGGTTCATAGACACTGATCAAAAGAGGAGCAGTGCAGCCAGACATTTACGTTGCTGCTGGGCAGCATACCCAACTGCTGGGAATACAGCTCTACGGTTCATACGCCATACATTCAGAGCTCCCCAAGTGACCTACATCATCACCCTCTGGTGTATACACTTCGCCCTTGTCCTTTGGTGCATGGTTACAACCTGCCATTGACCCTAACCGTGTTGTTCTTTCCACTGGTTCGCCAGTGTTACAAGGGTGGTTTCATTCACGGAAATGACCATTGTATGCTGTATGAGGAGACGAGCTGAATTGTCTTGGCAAGAACACTCACCCTTTAGTTCACTTCGTGGCTCGCGGTCCTTGTTGACTGCGAAACTCGATTCAGACTACTCTTGGACTGTCATGGTCTCTTTGTTTTTCTCGCCTCTTCGTGAGGATGCTACTCCTCTTTGAGTGCTTTCTACTTTTGTAGATCTGGATATGGCAGAATATTCCGCTATCATCTCCAGGACTACAACTGTGCAAGTTACCCTACCTGAAAGGTGAGTCACATCCTCATACACCATTTTCTGTTGCACATGATGTTTCTTTATCTCATTTATTCAATCTTGTATCCTGTTACTGAAATGAGCACAAGTATTAGTGGTGTGTTTCGCTGTGGGGAACACAGTTTTGGCTTGGGTGCTCTGACACGGGTTTGCAGCGGATTCAGAGGCCCTGCTTGGAAAAACGACATGTTTATCCCTGTACCGCTGGGCATGTCGTTGTCATCCACCAGCATATACATACATGATGGCCTCTGCGGGAAGCCGGATCAGATATAAGCTTCCCCCATTTCAAATCGGTTTTGAGAGCGATGACACTTCAAGTTGCATTGCGCTTCGCCATCATTTGGTGTAAGTTACAGGGTACTGGCCTTGTGGGCAGCGGTAGGGTGGGTATTGTTACGGAGATTGTCACCGCTCGAGACCAATGGACCTCTCAGCGGAAACACGATGCAAGACAGGCTCAAGCGACGGCTGGCTGAGCTTGGGAGTAGAGTTTCAAGTAGACTTGCTGGACACAATATCAACACTTGTTGCACCCAAGCTTGCTGGCATTGTCAAATCATATTCATGAGCTTCGTGTTTGCATGTATAGATGGTCGTGCTCAATGTCCTTTCTCACGTCTCGTCAGCAACTCCAAAAGACAGATCACGGATGCACTCGAGGTCTTGATGAGTTGTCTGTACACTCCGCGCGACGCGCGCAATCGAGATAGTGTCCTGCGATTTGGAGTCAGCCGAGGAGATACGACGCGCAATCACAACTTTCATAGCAAGACCGCATTCAGTGACGCCAACGTCCACTGACTGCTTGGTCAATGGTTGTCCCAACAACCAACGAGGTCACCTGGCTGAGATCCGAATAAGAATAAGCGCCAGTGACACAAGCCGTCTGCGTGACCAAGAAGAGATCTGAAAGACGCGTTTAGGCAGTCCAACTCTCTCCGTAGCACGACTCGACCTCGACATTGTCCTTGACACTGCGAAACGAACGGGCGTATGCCATTGCGGAGGATGTCGTCAACAGAGAGCGGTGCGTACCAGTCCTCGGGAGTGATTGCACAATGCTGACAGTTCAGTAAGAACATACGATAGTGCTTGACACTGGTCGCTCTGGTACGGTGTGGGTAGTCGCTTTCCACCCAGACGGAATGCATTTATTAAGCGGGAGTTCGGATGGGATTCGACGATGGCGAGTTGCAGATGGTCAAGAGGTGGGAAAGCAACGAACGGGCTCGGCCCGCGCCATTTCTGTGTCGAGGGATCACAGGTGGGTAGTCTGTGGAACTCAAGTGGGGGCAAGCGTCTGGGACGAAAATCTCCAGAAAAAGGCCATCGAGGTGGAAGGCACAAATGATGTACTTGCTGTAGACATCTCGCCCGACGCCACCAGGTTTGCTACTGCCAGTGGTACCGGACGCAATACAGCGAACATCTGGAACATCATCACGGGCGAGAGATTGGTTGGCCCACTCCAACATAACGGTGAAGTCGTAGGAGTTAAATTCTCTCCGAATGGCGAACACGTCGCCACTGCCTGCAGGGATTCCATCCGCGTCTTCGACAATCGCAATGGTGACCAACTCGTCACCATCAAGGCCAACCTCAAATTTGGATGGCTAGTCACTCCCCTTGCATGGTCGATTAATGGACAGCAAATTTTTGCTGCATCTCCCGAGAGGATAATCAAGGCTCTCGAGGTGTCCACTGGGTCCCCACTAGCTGAATCGCGGGTTTACAGTTCGCCTGACTCGGGCTTCCGGCAGTGTATCGCTCTAGCCGCCAATGGGAAGTTCCTCACTTCCTTCTCACCACATTCCATCTTGTTCTGGGACACTTCAACACTTGCTCAGATTGGTCCAGTCATCAAGCACGGTCAAAGGCTACGGTCAATTGCTCTCTCTGCAGATTGCGGCTATGTTGCCACTGGAAGACTTGATGGAAAAATCATAATTCACAATCTCAGTGGTACCCTTCCAGAGTCATATGGCCCATTCCATGTAAGTATTTGTGTATTTATGATGTTAGCACATTGAATAAGGTACACGTCGTCATTCCCCTGTTTTAGGTACCTACTGAAGAGGCAGCGGACTCGGAGACACCTGAAGGTGGGCCACAGCAACAACAAGACGAGAGGCCTTCGATCTCGGGAGCCAACGACAACAGTGCAACAGGTGAGACTCTGGTAGGGGTTTGTCAACTTGTCACCGAGGAAATTTCACTGACCTCCACAAGGAGCAACCGACGACACCAGGACCACCCGAATCGGAGAACCACGGCAAAGTCAGTGATGAGGATCCACTCGAGGTAAGACTTCGACCCTTTCCTGTTCGATGTTAGTCTTCATGGTGGCATAAGGCCGAGGTGCCGACGAGTGCACCTGAACCCCTGTTTGACTATGATGAGGTCTGTGCTGATTTCACTGTACTCCTGCTTTTGTGTTGACGTTGCTGGAGCCACCATCCCCGGTATCATCCGCTCATCATCGTGAGGGTGAGGCAGTGCCCCAAGGTTCGTCCCAGGTCATATCACTGCTGCCAGAGGCCCTCCTCGTAACCTTCCCTCCCTCAGCGCCTTGTGCAGAGGAACAGTGTGATAGTACCGAGTCGTCTGGGGGCATCCGGATGGCCAAAAGGTGGCTGCGGACAGTGATCAAAAGGGATGACAAGAGACAGAGTTCGCATCAGCCAGATCGCCAAAGATCGCCCGGTCGAGTTGCGAATCCCCGATCTCGTTCCAATTCACCAGTGAGAGGGAATACCGCAAACGTTGGATCTTCGTGGATGGCTGCAGCTAAGCGTAAGCCGGTGAGTGTTCTCTTCTTCGGTAGGTACGTGGCGTGCAGTGTATCTGACGAACCATGTCAGCGAACAGTCGCAAAAACCATCAGACAAAAACCAGCAAAACAAAAACCGGTAAAACAGGTTGGCTGATTGTTTACTTCGTCTGTCGGCGCCGACGTTTATCCCGAGTCACAGCCTAAAACGGATACCAATGTTGCTGAAGCGAGCCATTCGAACAAGGGCGCCTCCACCAGCGGACAGGATCACGCAGATCCAAATACGGCACGCCTTGTGTGTATTTCTCGCGACGATAGATCCCGTTATGACAACTCACTTTTTATAGGCGCAGCAAGATACCTCTCAGCCCTCGGCCGTGCCAACGGGGGTCCATGTGATGGTGCGCGTTCACTCTTTTAAATCGCTTGTTACACTTACGGTGGAATACATCAGCAAGAAGCAGGTGATGCTACCGTCTCGGTCGCGTTCAGGTTCAGCTTGCCCGCATGGATGTTGTGCCGGAGCCCGGTCAGCGAAGATGGGACGCATTAATCCATTCGCGCCGCGTTAGTTTATAAGCAGCGTGGGATGACTGCGGGGCAATCAGAATACATGAGTATTAGTGTGCATAAAAATATGGATACGCATGATAGATCGTTACTGAGTACTGGTTAGCTGAGTGAACGAGAAATACACTAGTGCGAGACAGTCTTACATCACGCAGACCCGCGGGTAACAAGGAACTAGACCATTGGCGGAATGTAGGTGCGGTCCATGACAGCGTTGAATTATACGCCTTCATTACTTCTTCCAGAGCATCAGCGTCCACAACTAATGACATGTATCCCCGTGTCTGCGTGTGACATCAGACAGGACAATTCTGCATTGGTTTCAGGTTAACTGTAACTCAGCTGTCTGTCGGTGACAGATGGAGGACTTGCACATTCGCGGTATTGGAGTCGAAATCGTTGGCCTTCGACGGCCAGAACGTGATCCTAATTGACACTTCTGGATTCGACGACACGACACGCCCTGATACATGTGTTGTTAAAACCATTTCGACATGCCCACAGAGTCAACACAGACTTGGCCACTCCGCACTCGCTTTATCCGATGCTGACCGACCCGACTCGTTGGCACAAACAAGATGTCAAACTCTTCAACGTCATTGACAAACACTACATCTCCGACATGAGAACAGGTGAGACGTCCCTGTTCAATTTCCGTGTCTTCCGCGAGCTGGGTGGGAACGAAAGTCTTCCGCGCGCTGTCATCGTTACCATGGTTGGGGCATGCTCTGTCTCCAACACGTGGACGAGAAAGAGCTCTCCCACGTTGCTGTTGGGGCCGAGTTAGCTCGTCTCTTCGCATAGCAGGCGGGACGCTGCGAGGCACGAGGTAGAAGGCTGAGGCAGACGCGTTGCTCGCATGTGACCAGAAAGTTGGACTGTGTTCCAGCGAGAACTCGACGAGATGCAGAAGGAAAAGAGGGGAGTCGAAGATGAGAACGAGGCTCCGACGTGAAGATGGGCGGCATGTCCCTGCTCACTTTCTGTGTCTCCTGCGAGCTCGATGGGAACAAGTCTTCACAGTGCCCTCATCGGTACCACGATCTGGGCTGGCGTCTACCCCATACTGGGCGAGAGCCGTAAACGTGGACTCACAACAGCAGACGATTTGTTCAGGCCCGTCCTAGACGATGGTGCTTAACTTGTTCGCCATGGTGTAAAATAGGAGTCTGCCCGGGCCATGCTCCGTCTCCTGATTACCAGTACGGCGCTCCGCATCAGCGCGAGCTCGTAGACGAGGGGACACTACTGCTGGGACCGACCAGATCGTCCCTTCGCAAACCAGATGGGACGGCGCGAGGCACCAGGCAGAAGGTTGCACAAACAGACGGAAGATGCGTTGCTCGCATATAACCGGAAAGTTGGGCTGCGATCCAGCCAGAACTCGACGAGGTGCAGAAGGAGGACAGGGGTATCGAAGGTGAGAACAAGGGCTTCCGGAGAATGACCCCTCAGTGATCGATACGGATGTCGGTCGGATGTCGATTGAATTTGTGGAACGTTCAAGGGGAAGGCCATATCTTCACGGCAATCTACAAGCCGGGTTCCCTGTATGCAGACAGGCCAGCATAGTGGTTCCGACGTACGGCCCCTGCAAGGAAGAGAGGACGCACGTTCAAAATCGTGGACCCCCTAGCGGGTGCGAGCTCGACGTCGCAGTTCAGATTCAGGCTCGAGGGTGAAGTTGTTGGGGTAGACTTGCTGGATACAACATCAACTCCGCGGTGCACCCATGCCTGCCATTTTTGCTGATACAGGTCCACAAGCTTCGTGTTTGCAAGTAGACATGGAGGTGCTTGATGTTCTCTCCAACGTCACATCTACGAAGTCAAGGGACAGAATTGCGGACGTACTCGAGCGTTAGATGAACGCATCTGTACACTCCGTGCGCAGTCGAGGTAGGGTCCTGCATAAAGTCAGTCGTAAGCGCGATCGCAAGTTCCACAGCAAGACCGCGTTCAATGACGCCAATGTCTACCGAGGTCGCCTAGCTGGGATCCGAACAAGAATAAGCGCCAATGACACGAGGCGTCCGCGTGACCGAGAAGACGCATTTATGCAGTCCAACCATCTCCGTACCACGACTCGGGCCCAACACTTTAGAAACCTACGGGCGTACACCATTGGAAATGATGTCGTCAACGAATAATAGTGCGTAGCAGTCCTCGGGAGTGATTTTACAATTTTGTTGACAATTCAGTAAGACCATACGATAGTGCTTGACACCGGTCCCTCTAATACGGTGTGGGCAGTCGCTTTCCACCCTGACGGCATGCATTTATTGAGCGGGAGTGACGACGGGATTCGGCGATGGCGAGTTACAGACGGTCAAGAAGTGGGAAAGCAAGGAATGAACTCAACTGGTGCCATTTCCGTATCGAGGGATCACAAGTGGGTAGTGTGCGGCACTATGAAAGGGGCAAGCGTGTGGGACGAAAGAATCCAGGAAAAGGCCATCGAGGTAGAGGGCAAAAACTATGTGGGTGCTGTAGACATCTCGCCTGACGCCGCCAGTCTGGTTGCCACCGGTACTGGACGCGGTGACAACACAGCGAACATCTGGGACATCGTCACTGGCAAGAGATTGGTTGGCCCACTTCAACATGAAAGTGACATCGTAGGGGTTAAATTCTCTCCAAATGGCGAACGCATCGCCACTGCCTGCAGGGACTCCGAGTTGGTTCGCATCTTCGACAGTCGCAATGGTGAACAACTCATCACCATCACGGCCAATGTGAGATCTGAATGGACTGCAATCACTCCCCTCGTGTGGTCAAACAATGGCCAGCACATTTTTGCTGCATCCCCTAAGAAGACGATCAAGGCTTTCGAGGTGTCCACTGGGTCCCTACTGGTCGAATCGCAAGTTTACAGTTCGAATGACTCAGGCTTTCGACAGTGTATCGCTCTAGCCGCCAATGGAAAGTTCCTTGCTTCCTTCTCACCAAACTCTATTTCGTTCTGGGACACTTCAACACTTGCTCGGATTGGCCCAATCGTTGAAGACAGTCAAAAGTTACGGTCGATTGCCCTCTCTGCAGATTGCAGCTATGTTGCCACTGGAAGATATGATGGGAAAATCACAATTCGCACTCTCAGCGGTAACCTTCCAGACTCATACGGTCCTTTCCATGTAAGTATTTGTGCATTTATGATGTTGGCGCATTGAATAAAGTCCATGTCATCATTCCCCTGTTTTAGGCACCTACCGAAGAAGAAGCTCACTCAGAGAGACCCGAAGGTGGACCACAGCAACAACAGGACGAGAGGCCTTCGACGTCGGGGGCCAATGACAACAAGGCAACAGACAAAACTCCAGTAGGTGTTTTCCAACCTGTACCGAAGGACCTCAGGGAATTGCGCTGACCCTGCATTCTTACACAAGGAACAACCGACGACGCCAAGTCCGTTCGAGTCGGAGAACCACGGCAAAGTCAGTGATGATGATCCACTCGAGGTAAGACTTTAACCATTTTCTTTTCGATGCTGGTTTTCATGGTGGTGCAAGGCCGAGGTGCCGACGAGCGTACCTGAACGCTTGTTTGACTATGATGAGGTCTGTGTCCGTTTCATGTCCTCCCGATTTCGTGTTGACGTTGCTGGAGCCACCATCCCCGGTATCATCCGCCCATCATCGTGAGGGTGAGGCAATGCCCGGTTCGTCCCAGGCCATATCACTGCTGCCAGAGGCCCTCCTCGTAACCTTCCCTCCTCCAGCGCCTTGTACAGAGGAACGGCGTGATGGCACCGAGTCGTCTGGGGGCATCCGGATGGCCAAAAGGTGGCTGCGGACAGTGGTCAAGAGGGGTGACAAGAGTCAGAGTTTGCATCAGCCAGATAGCCCTTCCGGATCGCCCGGTCGAGTTGCGAACCCCCCATCTCGTTCCAATTCACCGGCGAGAGGGAATACTGCAAACAAGAGACCCTCGTGGATGGCTGCAGGTCAACGTGTGCGGGTCAGTATTCTCTTCTTTTGTCGACAAACGGAGTGTGCGATGTGTCTGACGAACCATCTCAGCGAGCGGTCGCAAAACCCGTAGTACAGGTTCGTTTGTTTAGCTGGTTTCTCGGCGCCGTTGTTTATCCTCCGTCACAGCCTACCACGAAGACTAAAGCTACTAGAGCGAGTCATTCGAACAAGGCCGCATCCAGTAGCGGACAAGGGCATGCAGATGCGAAGAAGGCAGACTCTGTACGTCTTTCCCATGGCCACAGTTCATGTCGCAGAAGCTGACTTCTCATTAGGCGCAGCAATCGACTGATACATCTCCACCCTTGGCCGCGCCAACGGGGGTCCATGTCATGGTGCGCGTTCACTCTTTTAACTTTGATCGATAGACTCACGGTGGAAACCAACAGCAAGAAGGAGGCGACGCTACGGTTGCAATCGCGTTCAAGCTACCCGCATGGGTGTTGTGTCGAAGCCCGATCAGCGAAGATGGGACGCATTGATCTATCCATGCTGCATCGATTTATCATTTTGGACATTTATTATGTCGTTCATCGAGTTCGTGTCATCGCGAACATGAGGTCTGATACCCGCGTCGGTGGCTGAGCGTGCTCGAATACCCGCTCAGCGGTCACAGAGGAACTCCCTTGATCCCATGCTCTCAAGAACCTGGAGTCTTCAGGTCCTCGGTGTGGGGAAGCCAAAGCACTCGACTCGACTCGAATCAACCACACCGACATGTGCGGGATGAAGCTCCCCCAGTTCACATGGGAAACAAATTTACCAGTTCGCTGTCCATAGAGTTTGCATAAAGTCGACCTTGGTCTTCGTCGTCGTCCATCAACTCAATTCGAGGTTTTCTATGCGACGCTGCCATGTCCCACAGCTCTGCTTATTCGGCTTCAATATCGGATTCATACCTCTTCAAGAGACAAGCACTGTAGGATGACTACGGGGCAATCAAAATACATGAGTATTAATGTGCATAAACAACATGGATGTGCGTAATAGATCGTTACCGATTAGCTGGAACGAGTGAACGAGAAATACACTAGTGCGAGACAGTTTTACCCCACAACAGACTCACGAGTAACAAGAAACCAGATCGGTGGCGAAACGTAGATGTGGTGCATAACAGCTTTTAATCGTACGCCTTCATCGCTTCTTCCAGAGCATCAGCGTCCACGTCAAATGATACGTCAAACGACGAGTCCGCGTCCTGACTTCCTCGCACCGTTGTCTCCGCCGCTGTTACTTTTGTAGCTCCGCCACGCGGAACCAGCCTCGAACTCATTGTCGTCGCAGACTTTGTCCCATTCCCACTCTTATTCGTCGTCCCTGCTCTATTGGCGAGCAACGGCGGTTTGAACCGCGGGACAGTCACCCCCTTTGAGCCCTGGGATGAGTCGTACTGAGAAGCCTGGAGCTGTGGCGCACGACGCATTCCCAGCGGCGGAGGACCAGTACGCGTACGCTGCGTTGGTGCTGGGGGGCGTGGTGCTGTGTTTGGCCGCGGGGGACGCGGTGTCGGTTTGGGCGCTGGGACGTGGGTTCGTGGCGATGGCTCCGCTTGAACAAATGACATGTCCATCGCTATATCGCTGTATGCGTCGTCGTCGTCCACTTGCATATACGTGGCGGTATCTGTGCGAGAAATCGGACCGGATACAGGCCTCTCCCATTCCGTATCGGTTTCGGTGAGATCGATGACGTCCTGCATCGCACTGTCCCCATCGTCCTGCAAGGGCTCCAGCGTACTGGCTTTGCGAGTAGCGGTAATGTTGGACATTCCGGCGGGTGCGAGCTTAAGGTCGCAGTTCAGATTGATGCTCGGGAGTGAAGCGGGAGTAGACTTTCCGGATACAAGATCAATGCCTGGTGCACCCAAGCTCGCCGTCTTTGCCAATACGCGTCCACGTGTTTCGGGCTTAAAAGCCGACCTGACCTTGCTCGATGCTCTCTCCACTGGCCTTTTCGACGATCCCATGGGACAAATTGCAGACGCACTCGAGGTCTTGGTGAGGGGGCGTGCATTTAACTTGCTGGTATCCAATCCTGTGCGATTGTCAATGCTATTCCTTCCTAGAGACCGCTCTCGCTCCTTCTCCTTTGCCCGAGCGGCCAATCGCTGTTTCTTCTCCGAGTTCTGATCCAACTGTCTGGACACGTCTTTGAGAAGCTCGACGAATGCCATTGCTTCTGGCTCTTCTTCCTGAGGGATGTATTTTAGCTTCGAAGTAGATGGATTCGATAGAGCGGTAGAATGGGATGATGAACGTGGTCTCGCGGGGTCGCGGGCTGGCTGGTGTGCCGATGAGGTTGATGAGGCAAGGGGCTGTCGCTGTGCAGCGGAAAGAGGTTTTGCGCGCCTTGATACCGAGGGCTCTGAGGCAGGAGGTGCCACGGACGAAGACGAACTACTACCAGATAGCGGAAGGAGAAAAGAGGGATCTGCGGAGTTGTGACCACTGGACTGCCACGGAGATGCGATGGAGATGGACAGCGACGTAGATGAGGATGTGGATGTGAGAGGGTATGTCTGTGACATGGGCTCGTGGACCGGTGTGGATGGTCTGGCTGCATGGTGTCGTCAGTCCAGTTGACGCGTCCGGACGCGACGCGACGCGGGCGTGGCACTCACTTCTCTTTTCGCGCTCGGCCTCTTTCATGAGCGCTTGCAATGCTGGGTTCGGGCTTTGAGAGGCAACCCATCTGACGACGCCGTCTTGGGGGTGTTCGAAATTTTGGGTGGTGTCCGTGAGCATGGAGATGTCGACGTCCATCTGGGTGCGAGTGTTCATGGCAGAGGATGAGTGAGAGTGGGTGGCAAATGAGAGGGTGTCCATGATGAATCGATGACTCTTTGTTGTTGCGCTGTCCTTTGTGCTCAGGTCCAATTAATGTCAACCGGGATGTCAGAGCCAATCAGATTGAGCGGTGGGGTCAGTCTGACATGTGGGTCTTTTTGGTGGCCAAATTACAAGTAGGAGTTCGTTAGGAGCTTGGCTCAGGGTACCAGGGACAAGTTCTGTGGTCGTGGCACGCTCGGCACAAGCTTAGACGAGCTTCAATTAACTGTGTCGCCCTGGCAATCATGCACGCCGATTACTATCATATTTTGGACTGTGTCTGTATTTCTACGCACTGAGAGATTTATGGTGAACAAATATCTTCCAGTGTTCGAACCAGACTAGGTGAAACGAAAACTGATAGAGTTGCCAATCTACCACCAAGTTCCTGCCCAAATCACCACCTGGTACACAGGTGCATAGATACGATGCCGAGATGTGAATGATGCCCAATATCGCTTCGGTATTTTGGTCTTTCCAATGTGCAGTGTCTGCGAACAGATCCACAGTGTGACAGTCGACCCTGCACCGCTGTCACGTGTCACACTTGTTATTTAGCCCATCGAATGATCCTGAGAAGGATGCTCAAATGGCCACCCTCGCCCGCTACCGTCCTGATCACGAAAATGATCTCCCGAGTAACATTCCTTCCCCATTCCCCGCTCAACTTCTTCGCGACTTGCAGGACGACGTCCTCGACGAGCTTGCCGCCGGGCCTGTCGACTATGATGACACCAATGCTGCACAGGTAGGTCCTACACCTCGCCAGTGCTCGTCCACCAGCTCACCATTCCTTCCAGGTTCCACAGTGCCAGAATGACATCCAGACATCTCTGGCAGCAGTTCAACATTCTTGCTTGATGACTCTCGCCAACATTCTTTACCCCCTGGTCGTCAGTGCACAGGCAGACGACTCTGAACACCCCTCCCCCAATGATGCTTGCATCCCGCTCGACCAGGTCCTAGCAGAGACCCCGCTTTCTTGCCTCGTCCATGCCCTTCGTGTCCGCGATGGCCATCGTGATCGCCACGATCAGTCTCTCGCCGAGGCTGCTCTGCTCGCCCAACTACACGAACTCGTCGACGCAATCGTCCCTTCATTGGACGGACGAGACGCGCACCTCGCGCAGGCCATCGTCGCGCTTCTCCTCGATCTCGAACAGCTGCCTGCTTCCCTTACCTTGACCTCCGCTCACCTCGTTTCGCGATCGAACCCTTCTCAAGACAGCGCATCCTCTTCGAGGTCCCCCTACGCCACTATTGCCTCTCTTCAACGACAGTTGTCTTCTTTGCAACCCTCCGTCGCGTCCACCTCTGGGTCTAGAATTACACCCGCGGAGAGCATCAGAGCAGCTCTCTTCTGGGCACGCATTGATGAACAACTCGACACCGTCGTATCCCTCTGTAAAGCACGCGCATCCTCACCTCCGCAGCACGACGTCACAGAATCATCCCCATCTCGTTTCGTGGCCCAGTTATCTGAATCTCAGAACTGGAACAAGGACTGCACCTCATCCTTTGATGACACCCTTCCGCCAGAGTATGATTCCGAGTATCATCCCTATCCGTACGAGCGCCCGCCTTCATACGTCGCGGAGGGGCATCTCTGCGTGTCTTCCGGGGAAAAACCGACCGAACAAATGCGTTCGGCTGAACAATACCCTCCAGAGAAGGTCTCGTCCCATGCGTCGACCTTGGTCGTTCCAGCAGACACTGAAACGACGACGGAACTCGACCATTCTGTGTCTTCCAATCCCCTTGATCTCGACACGATCACTCACGCCATCGAGAGGCTGTATGTTGTTGCACCCCAGCTAGCAAATCAGCGCGTTGAACTCCGGAGGGAGAAAATGGTGCAAATGGAGAAAGCAAAGGAAGGAAAGGGAAAAGCACGTACGCTTGCGGACGTTGCTGATCCCGAGCTCGACGAGATGCTCGAGTTGTTAGGTCGGGCATCGGCGAGGGAAATTCCAGACCAAAGCGCGGTCATTCATCCGCACCGCACGGGGCATGAAAAGGGCGCAGCTGATATCGAAGAACAGGTGGGCGGTTCTCTTTGGTGATCGGTGATTCTCTGACATAGACTCGTTTCAGCGTAGGAAATATCTAGAACATCTCGTTCACCGCACACATGTTGGGAGATTGCACAGCCAGGATGCGGTGCCATCACTCAGCCGCTCTTACTCATCCCCCTCAAGTGCAGGCGGTGCAAGACAGGACACGGAGGATAATCAGAGTTTGGAGGTACATCTGGAGGAGAGAGGTTCCCGGGACGAAAAACGAGCGTCTTACCCCGCTGCACCGAAATCTGGCTCAACGCTCGAACCGCCAACAGAGGGATTGCGGAACAGGAGCCTTTCTGCTCCTCATCTCGCTTGGCTAAGGTCCAAGGATAAATCTGGGAATGCCACTGGTACGAAGGAAAGTTCCGGTTCTTTATCGAGGTCTCCTTCCTCGGTTACATCTAAGTCTGTTCGAACCTTTTCGGGGAAATTACGTGGTGTGAGCAAGAGTCGACCTGCATCCGCTGGTGGAGAGGGTGTGAGTCATGGTGCGTATTTCCTCGACGACTATTGTAGGGGAACACCTTAGAATGTATATTGATCAGGCGCCCTTGATATCGCATATGTGGCTGAGCACCACGAGACGCTCAAGCACGTCCTTCTCTTCATCGCTTATGCATCGCTTTCGGGTTCAGCACCTAGCGGGGTACCTTTAGCGGAGGTGCTTCCTAGTACCTCCAGCGGTACATATGGAGATTGCCTATTCCTCAGGCTTGCTGGTACGCCGTCTCCACCACTCGCGCTTCCGGTGCCTGTAGTCCCAGGTTCCAAGACGGTCCTCAGTCGGGGGAGTCACTGGGAGATCAAGGCGGGTTGTTACCAAAGTGGCGTTCCGCCCAAGGAAACCGAGGACATGGCCCTCCTTCCAGCGTCTGAACTTACCTCGCTCTCCCCGTTGTCATATACGTGTTCTTCATGTTCCCTTCCCCTTATCCCCGCCCCACCGACGCAGTATCGTGACCTGCCTTCAGAACACTGGGAGGAACTTATTGATGCATGGATGTGTCATCCTGAAGGACAGACCCTTGCGAAGACAGGGGTGCATGAGGGTGGCGGTAATGGGAGCATCTTTGAATTTTGGCCGACACGCGACGTGGCTTTGGTGGGAGGGAGTTATGTACTGTTCAATGCAAAAGCGGTTGCGGGTGGAAACATCAAGTGTGTAGAGGTTCGGGAGGTGAGTGCTTATTCAATCGTGGTTGTCTCTCCTGTCTTTCCTGTGAGCATTTATCACGGACGCGTAAGAAGACCATCGTCGTGCTTCTACCGACGTACGCGTTTTCGCTCCTCGAAGCCCAGGTTGGTTTCGAGGTGATGGGACGCGGATCTGGTTGATACAACACGTCCAAGAGTAGTCTTACTTCTCTTAAACAACCCCTTTTACCAAGGATAGTGTGTTTGGGGCTACACAAGAGAGCACATCCCAACTCGTTCACGTTGCCATTTGTTTTCGACCTTTAGATTCCGTTTTGCTAACGAAAGCCACGCTTTTAGCGCGGTGGAAACACTCGCCTGGCGCGCTGTCTATGCGGTGCTATCTTAGGCAGGCAGCATGATCGGAGACAGGAGGATAGCTCGGTTTCACGGATGTATCGGCTGTTCAAGTACGCTATTCGGCCAATCAGTGCGACGTCACAGTGGGTGGTCTTGTGGTGGCCAGGGCGAGTTGATCTGAGCTGAACTTGCGATTAGAGTCCCCAAGATTCCGATGAGTGCATTCGTGTTGCACGATATGCTAGAGCATGTTCAGGCTCATGCGACGTATCGATTCGTGCTGTCGGATGAAGAGGACGAAAGACCGAGACTATTGGTGCGCTCGCATTCAATGGCGTATAGATATGGGGAACTCACCAGACACAACATAGATTTGGCTGTTCAAGCCTCGAATACGGATATCATATATGCTTCCAGCGCCAGCCCTGCTTCCCAAGAGCGGTACGATCGATGCCTCCAAGGTGTTGTACAAGATCCTGGGTCCGACGTCGGCCACGTCTGACTTTAAAGGGTGAGTTGGAACGGTGTCATCATTACATGGTTGGACTAGCAATGCTGACGCGAGTGGCGCAGAATCCTCAACAAATATCCTGGGTTTCCTCAGGCAGAGTACCTGTTCTACCCCATGGACGTATGTCGAAAACTGGCGGCGCTGTTGAAGGAGAGTACGGGATCATACCCCGAGAGCATGCGGACGATGACGGGCTTGGATGTGGGTTGGTTGACGGTGACATGAAGCGAGGGGATGCTGGGCATTGGCATTCTGTTTCTGGATCGGATTTTTGCATCATAACTACTATCTTTCAATCGGATTTTGGAGTTTATCATACCCTCTCATTTTTATCCAATCCTGTACATTGATAAGCGGATCGAAGTACGGGTGAAAACACCTTTGAGGCTGACTCAGCGGCTGAGGCCTGAGGCGAAGGCCGGCTATGTTTGCTGTGTAAATTTGCCCAAAAAAGCGATGACATTAAAACAACGGTGTCAAGTGACTTAAATACTGTGAGACCAGGTCGCGTAACAACGACCGGCCCTCTTCACAACCGCCAGATCGACTTTCCACTAATTTTCGATCCAATTCCCAATCACAACACTCGAGAGTAGGTAGATAGTGCAAACAAGCGACCTTAGAGGATGGGTCAGCGTAAAGCTGTACAGCTGAGTGTTCTGTCCTTGCAGACAAACTGTGCTCGGTCATCTGACGAATCATCTCAGCGAGCTGTGTCCAGGTCTAGTGTTAAAGTCCGAAGGTCCGGAGTTCCGTGCTGTGAAGTCCAGAGAAGTCTGGACACCTTAGGCAGCGCCTCTTCGGTACCAATAGACACCTAAAAGGCCACTTTCGTATGTCACTCATTTTTGGCCTGTAAGGTGTCCCGCCTCCGCTGTTCTAAAAATAGATTATCGTAATTACCTCTCTGGCACCTCGCAAGCGCCTCATGGGGCACATGTGAGGCGAGTGAGGCTCATGGCAGAGCCTGAGCCACCTTTCGAAACTCCAAAGAGCCTCCCATGTTTTCCTCCTACAAACTGTTGGCCAGTTCTTGATATTTCTGTTTTTTGCCTTTCGATTTGCATCCCCTAGACTAATGCCCCCCCACCCTGGAACTCGAAATGCGCAACCGTCAACAAATCACCTTGGTCTCCAGTTTGCAAGCCCAAAGCGTCCCCGCAATAAACACTATACGCAACACGTTGTCAAAGTCCCTGGCCAAGCTGCTCGCCATCGAGCACACGCTCAACGATTAGCTCAGCTCCTAGGCCAGGCGCGCCAGCCCACTCCCCCCCCACCCGTCATTTCACCAAACAGTACAGTTGAACCTCACGACCCCTCGGAACCTGTTGAGCTGCCAGCAGAAACCTACTACAATCCGTTTCCTTTCAACAATGACAACAACGATTATGATATGGTTATCGATGAGAACCATCATCCAACGCCATCGTCCCAGCCTGTGGCAAGCTCTTTCAATCCGAACCAGACACGATGAACGCTCCCCGACGCAGCTGCACAGCGCCTGTACCACAACTGGCGAACAATTTTGCCCACATTAGTCAAGCCTTACCTGGAATATTCCTCCCGAACACTTGGGAAACCCCTCAACGTTTTACCTGGCATTATGTCTCGCTGCAGTCAACCCTTGTGTGAGCAGAAGACAACGCAGATACTCTGTCTACTGTTCGACCGTGAGTAACCCTCCTCTCGCGATACACCGTTGTCTTAATTTACATAGATTTTGTCTCACTCGAGGTTGTCAGTTGCAAGTGTGTAACTCTGCCTCAAGTTCTACTTTATTTCGGTCTATTCCCAACATCGCCTACCCAGCCTCGTATGGCAGTCTCAATCGAACTTCTCGGATTTTATCGAGCCCTATTCGAGCGCTCCTGTGATGCCATAAACGCTCTTGCATCGGCGCTACATACCCACTATACTCGCCGTGGATTCCAGGTAGCCAACAAAGCAGTAAGTCACTCTCAACGGTGCTACACCTCGCCAACACTTCTCTGTTCAGGGACAGCCCGTTCTTGACCCATTTCGGCGTAGCTTGGGAAGTGCTGTGCAGTGGTACGACGTGCTTCTTGTCGAGGTCGAGCAACAAATAGAGACTGCGGTTCAGCGTTGTCGTGATCGCGTGACCGCATCCTTGCGCATATCTCCGCGATTGGACACCAGCGCTGTCCCTTCTGAACACATTCCCGAGCCGCCTCCACACCCTGCTCCCATCCTTGTACAGCGTTGTCCAGCGTGCTTCGGGGGGACTAAATTTGGAACACCTCTAGATGATGGCGGCGATATTCATGTTGCAACGGATGGTAACTTCCACCACCGACATCGCCGTACTGCAGGTGATAGCCCTCCCTTTTTTGATCCCTCTTATTTCCTTTCCAAGGAACAGGTTGATGCTATGGGCGATCGCATTGCGAAGGCACGGAAGCGGCCCGCCAAATCGTATCGGCAGATCGTTCCAGATGAGGCAATAGACGAGTGCGAATCTTCATACGAAGCAGCTGATGGACACAAGGAGAAGGCTGCCACAGAAGCTTTTGACGACACCGGCCTCATGGCCCTCATCTGTCGCCACGACATCCCTCTGTTCTTTGCAAATATCGATACTGCTGGCGAGCAACAGAAGTTCCCTCTGGCTCTCATCCATCACCTGTTCACCCTTCTTCCTCCACAAGCGACCGTTGTCATTCTTTACGATGTCGGATGTGTTTTGGCACGGACTTTATCCAAGGTAACGGTCAGCAAGCTTTGTTTGAGTCCGAATACTCATCATGTCTCTTAGTATGACATTCTTCCCTCGGACACTGTTCAACGACTTCGCTTCGCTACTACAGCAATGCACGCCTATGGACACGAATGGGCTTGTCAGCTCATATTCAACCCCCGTCTCGCAGTCGGTCTTGGCCTCTCTGACGGAGAAGGCACCGAACGCCTGTGGTCCCGCTTGATCAAACTGATTGGAGTTGAGCGTTCATCCTCAGTAAGGCAGCGATAAGTACACTGTATTTAATACTTTACTGATTGTCTGTCGTGTGCAGCGTCACCGTCGCATTTGGATGATCGACCGTCAGGCGGCCGCAGTTGGTCACGAGATGAGGGCTGATCTTGGTGATTGGATCAAACGCCGCCTTCGGCGTGGGGTCCAGGAACAGGGTGAGGCTGCCCGCCGACAAGCCGACGAAAGCGGATGGGATATCCAGGAGCTCCGAGTACAATGGACGTCGCAAAGAGCTTCTCAGCTGTCAGTTAGAGCTCGTATGTGGCAATGTTTTGATCACCCTTCCCCTCTGACCTTTTCACCCGCAGACGCCCCTAAGCGTCTGAAGAAACAGCTTGACATGGTCATTTCGCTCCAGTCTGACCTCGATGCCACCGATAAGGCTCTGCAGAGTGCGAGAAGTGCGATTGAGAAGGATGCACTATCACACGAAGCCCTCGACGTGCTTTCCGGCCTGGAACGCACACACGAACGCTTGATGTCCAAAGTGGACAGTCTCTATACATCACTCAACATTCAAGACGAGTTCCCAGAACTCAATCAAGTCAGCTTTGATTTTGTCAACCTTCTCCTTCTTGCTCGTGATCTGAAGATTAATATTCGCAAGCGCGCCATAGGATCTTTCTTTGAATGGGACAGACTTGATCAGGCAGTTGGTGGCGGGCAGAAGCCTCTCGGTATGTAATTAAGGCGTGTATCTGTCACCAAATTAACTTTACCTTTCTAGGCACGAAGCTTCATCAGCAAACTCGGAAAGCAATTTCGAAACGTCAGCCCGCCTTACTGAGTGCGATCCGCAAGTTCAACGCGTACTGCATGCGGCTCGAACTGTTGTATGACCCGAAGTGGTTAATACCGCTTCCCCACCCTCTTCCAACAAAACTCTCTGAATTACGTGACGACCAGACACTTATGGAGGACGTGTGGATCACCCCATCGATCAGAGAGGTTCCGTCGTGGATGGAAGACAAGAGCGTTCGTCACGGGATCCGCGGCATGCTCAAAGCCGACCGATGTACTGAGGAACAGCGCCGTCTCGGCATCGAAGCCGACAATCTTTGGCGCTGGTACGGTGAGGAGCTTGCAGCCATTGAGCTCGCATTGCGCGTACCCGGCAGTAAGTGACCTAGAATACTATTTGATGAATCACGCTAACAACCACCAGATGAGATGTTTTCATTGTTACTTGGCCAGCGACGCACGCACCTTCTTTCTCTGAAGATACGATGGGCTAACCTGCTTGCATCTCCGTTGCGGTTCGAAAGTCGCACCGAGGAAGCCCTTTCCTTGGCAACATCCCTCGCTGGCGACACAGCTCCCGTATGCCTAACATGGATTATGCCGAGCACCGCCGAGGCTATCTCTGCCAATCCAGAAGTCCAAGACCTTGTGCATGTGCCACCGGAAGTGTCTTTGGAGGAAGAAATCAATGTTCCGCTTGCTGACTACCTCGCTGAAGAAGCTGTGGAACCTGACTTGGGGCTTGAAGATGACATTCCCCCAGCGCCAGTCAGGATCATATGGGAACTACCACCGGTGAGTCGGACCGCTTTGTCATCGAATGCAGTAATTTTGATCTACCTAGAACCTCTCCATTGACCACACGCCTGCACCATCGAGGCACGACCCTTCAGACCATTCTTTACCGCTTGTCCGAAAGTTGCGCCCACCGCAGGATGGCTCCCCTCAACTCGCTTTTGAAGTGGAGGATATTCGGCTTCTTGAATCGCCCACGGCTTGTCTGAATGACATATGTATCAATGGCTGCATTCCGATGTTAATCTCGGACATTCAGCCGCTCAACATGGACCAGTTCGCGATCTTTTCCACGTATGATTTACACCGAATTTGGTACAACGCTCCCGATCATCTCCTCTGGCAGACGATGAAACATATCCTATTCTGGAGGAAGAACGTGTGGATCATCCCTATCCATCAGTCAGGCGGCGGCGGTCATTGGGTTATGTGCGTTGCACATATTGTGCGCAAAGAACTCATGCTTTTCGATAGTTTGGGCGAGCTGCGCCCCTGGCGTACCAACGTTCAGGTAAGTCTAACAATTTATTCCTTTCGCTCTGGCTGACGCAATCCAAGGAAATCATGACCTTAATTTCCCGCCTCCGAGGCATTTCCTTCCAACACGGTGTCGAATTTAATCCGGACATGAGCACAGAATGGATCGCACGCCCCATCACCGTGAGCTCAACGTTATCGATTTCCATCCCGAGTTCCTCACGGTATATCAGGTGCAAGCCGTGCAGACAAACGGGTATGACTGTGGGGTTTGGATTCTCGCCGTGATAGCAGCCGTTCTACGAGGCTTCGATATGAGTGGCCTATGCGAGAAGGACATGAACAATTTCAGATGGTACTTATACAGCATGATTCTTTCCCTGTAAATACGAGAAGTACCATCACTCCGTATCGTATGGATTCTTTCTGGCACGCAGCTCCCCGATCTCCTTGTACCACGAATAGATGAGATATGCTCGCCACTGCAAAAGGCACTCTGCCATGTCACAGTGCCTCCTCGCAGTATACATACCAATGGTCTCGGAAAGAGTCTCCCAGCGCTCCAAACTATGAGCAGCATTTCGTACAAGATCATCAGCGACACCCTGAGCATCCCCTGCGTGATATCTCCGAGCCCGCTGCCTGAACGCATCACTCTCCAGACGCATCCGACATCCCAACATGATATCCCTGAGGTTTCTTGTGAAACGAGCCTCAGTATCATTGTCTGGAGGCACCGGTTGCTGGTATGGTGGATCGTTCTCCCACAGCACCACTTCCGACTAATCCAAGGTGTCAGCGCTGCGCAGTGCCTCATGGAACATGTTGGAGTCAGGCATCGGCAATCTAGCTAACTTGACCAGGTCGTCAGGGAGTGCGGAGAGTGGTTCAGATGATGTTAGCCAGGGGAGTTTGTCGCCCCGTCCCTTCGCATAAGCACGTTGGTTCTGAGCCGAGCGTGATAGATGGCCGCTACAGAAAATACATTCAATATTTACATGTTCAGACAGATATGATCAGGCTATGGAGTAGAGAATTAAGACGTACTTGGCTGATGTAGCATAGGCTTTTCGTTGTGCCTTGCGGGCTGAATCTCTGTCTGAAGCAGTGAGGTATTTCGCTCTGCGTCCCATGGAAAGGCTAAAGCAACTCTTAGCTGTATCGAGACGGTACTTAATCTAGGTAGCACAATACGCTACACAGCGTTTCGGACACCGGCTTAGAACATTTTTACATCTTTAACTACTTGGAGCAGGTGGTAAATAGTCCAGTGTACTTTATCCAAGCCTTTGGACCTCCTTATGACTGCAAAACGATGCAGACACTGTGCGTTTGTCCTTTCAGCACGACCGTTATTCATGATCCGATTGGCTAGTGGCCATGAGTAGCCGGTTCAGTGACCGGGTTCGTTTCGCTCACACGCGCCTCATCGATAGTGCAAGATTCCAACTACAAAACCAGCCTTTCGGTGAGCCTCTCAACGCATCCAATAGTCACTTGGAATATCCCACTAGTGATCCGCACGTCAATCTTTTTCTGTTCCGAGTAAGTAATGATTCACAACCCTTCTGAATTCGCTCCCTAACCATCCATTGTGTCCGTCAGTGCCGGTCAAACAGCTACCATGGTGGAATGGCTGCCATGGCCTCCACATTCTTCAAGTATCTGTACAAATACGTATGTCCCAATATTGCTCGCGTTGCTGGGAACCTCCTCGCTCCACCCTGCAAGCTCTGCTAGCACTCGCCCTTGTGCTCCACTCATTCACTCAGACGTTTGAAAGTGGGTGAGCGAATGTTTTATGGCTTTGATTGTACTGAGATCCACATAGAGATGAATAATGAAAAATTCCAGCCGGAACAGATTGGGGGAGGACGCCGCAGCCGCAGCCCAGTTGTTGAGACCCCCACTAGACTTCGTCGAGTGGTCAGACCGACTCCGCGTGCTTGTGGGGCAGTCCGCCGTGCTAATGAACGACGTGCCCGCATGCAGTCCTCTTCAGGGAGTTTTTCCCCTGGGACTTCACTCGGCGCTGTTGGACGAGCTTTGCCAGCTATCCCGCTTGGCAATGCATCCACACATCCAGCCCCTCGGGACCCCTCCCCTTACCCTCCTATTGTCACCCATCGATCCTCTATTGGTCCATCCTCGTGTGCGGGCTTGGTTGCCTGTGGAGTGCCAGACGAAGACGTGCTTCATTCTGCCCCTCGGGAGCCCTCTCCCTACCCCTCTGTTGGTCCATCCTCGCGTGCAAGCTCTGTTGCCTGTCAAGTGCCAGACTTGGACTCACTTCACTCTGCTCCTCGGGACCCCTCCCCTTACCCTCCTGTTGTCACCCGTCGATCCTCTACTGGTCCCTCCTCGCGTGCAGGCTTGGTCGTCCGTGGAGCGCCAGACTCGGTACTTCTGGATGCACCCAGGGATGTTCCTGCGTCTTCAGGTCCTACTTCAAATCGACCTTTGGTTGCTGTCGTTACGCATGAAGCTTCTCTGCACTCTCTTCCTTCACGACAAAATTCAGTCCCACCACCAGCTGGGCCTCGTGCACCCTCGGTACCTCCCTCACGACCTCCCTCCGCTATTCCAGGTGAACGCTTTGCTCTGTCTGACGAGCAGACCAGTACAAGTCAGTTCGCGGATGAAGACACTCCAATCACTGTCCGACCCGTTGTGAAAGTCATTCCTCCCACCCCCGCGATAGCACGACCTGCTTTCAACACCCATTCCATTCCTGAACCTCCGCTCCCTGATTTGCCGGCATTGTTTGAACCTCCTCCCCTCAACGATCTGGACCTCGCTGCTGATTCCGAGTCAGAGAATGCATTCAACAAGCCTCCCCCCTCCACTCCTACTAGCGGGCGACGATCTGCCCAAACTATCAAGTTTTTGGAGGAGGGGTATCAAGAGCTCGAGGTCATACTCGAACGAGTGGCTTCACAGACTAACATGACTCTCACTCAGGTTGCCGAAGCTTGGCATAAAAATGCTGGCCGCGTCATCAACATCCCGAATCACTGGAACATGTATCAGGCATACTTCAAGGCAAATGAAGCAGTGGAACGCTCTCGCCTTGACGCTCCGGTGCCAGGACTAGGTATGTAATTACTCTACGCGAGCAGTTTGGCTTGATTAAACCTATTCAAGCCACGCCTACTCTCATTAGTCGCTGCTACAAGCGATTCGTTGTTGAAGAAAACGAAAATTGGAAAGAAGTCCTGGAGACATTCGAACTCACAGAGTTGACGAAGTGTCTCGAGCACACGCTATCACAACGCAACCATTCCTTCAACGCCATCCGCCGCAAGCTCTGCCACGTCGTAGGTAATATCCTTTGTGACTTCTGACATTTACTCAAAGTTCTCAAGGTGGATACTGCTGCTGCAAAGCATGGCTTCCAAGTGGCCTTTGTCATGTGCGGTAACATCGTGAATGAGGATGCTTCGCTTGGCTACGCCCACACAACCACTGGTGCTACTGAGGTATGTGCTTGTATCCGATGAATGGCTGTTCATTGCTTATGAAAACACCGGTCTAGTTTTGGGAAACGCGCTGCAAAGCAGACTCGGATACCATCATCGGCCATCTCAAAGCCCATGTCTAGTGAGTTGTCAGCTCGACGTATTTTTTTTCCAAGTGCCTCACGTCCCAATTAGTAACGCTACATCCCTTGCGGTGGTGGAGGAAGTTTTCAGCGAAGAGGTCGACAAGCACAGTGGAAGTGCCCAACCAGCATCTCGTGATGGTGATCGGCCTGCACTTGCTGAGCCTGCCTTGGAGGATGAGGGGGATGACTACCCTGACCTCTCCGGAGCCCTCAAGACGCTTCTCATCGATCTTGTCAGTAAGTACCGGGATTCTCCCTTTGTTTTTTGTGTGCATAACTAAACTGATGTTAAGAAGCACACGGTGTGGAGGTGTCGAAGCTACAAGGGAACAATTTCCCTTGGAAGACACTCCTGCCGTTTCTGGCGTCGAAGGGCCTCGTCATGGAAGGTTACCCTTACAACATTCTGATGCCCGGACAACGGCGCAATTCAGCGGCTCGTACCAAGGGGATCAACGACCTCTCGCTTCCTGATAAGCGCCAACTGATTGCTTCCATCAAGGGAAAAAAGCTTAGCATTAGGTTGGTTCGGGACATCCGTGAACATCGTAAGTTGATTTCCTTGTCTGGTGATCATCGTAAATTGATTTCCTATGATCAGGGGCTATACAATCCAACACCTCTCCTGTCATCGTCGAGGAGGCTCCACCTGCCTCTGGCCCCGAAGCGTGTGGACGGCGGATGTTTGCGAACGGTACTACCGATCAAAAGGGACCGTCGCGACTGAACCCAAGTGCGGCTGCTACCCGGGTCAAACGGGCCTCAAAGCCCCGTGAACCTGTCCGGATTCCCACCTCTGAATCCTCCGAGATAGAAATTCTGGACAGTCCTGTCCAGAATGTTCCACCTCTACCCTTGGTTGAAGTTCGTAGACGACGTGTGATTTCCAAATCTTCGACGGAGCTGCAGACTGCCCCGCCCGATGACGGACATCAGAGGGAACGCAAACGCCAAGCTTCCGTGGAACCTGCAAAGCGTGTCAAAAAGAAACGTGTGGCGGAAGACAACGGCGAACCTGTCACTAGGGATGTACGCCGAGGAAAGGGGAAGGCTCGGTCTTCTGTAGTACCGCATGGTGGACATCGCGTGAGGAAGATTACCAGCAAGGAGTTCGTGTCATCATCTGACGAAGGCAAGTTTATCCTTTTCGGACGGCGCCAATTGATTCTTATAATCACTTCCATTCAACAGAAGATGTCATTCACACATCCATTGAGTCAGATCCTGTGGAGATTGGATCCCCATCCGATGGCGCTCAAGGTAAGCCGGAATATGTCCATTATATTTCACCTTCTGACATTTACTCAGCTCCTACCGAGACTCTGGAATCATCTGGCGACGAACCCACGGGTGAGTAAAGTCACAAACTCGAAATATATCGCAGGTTAACTAAATTTCTCCAAGCCCGGCCTCGTCCACACCCCCGGCTTGTCAAACGTGCCCTCCCATCTTCCGAATCCGAGGATCCTTTCCGTAGTGCGGACACAGCTGCGGAGGGTGCGGACCGCGCGGTCGTCGCCTCTCTTCAGAAACCAGTCAAAGGGCCTTCCGAACCGATTGCGCCCCCTTCAACCCCATCACCGAAGCGGGTCCACATGCCACGACCTCTTCCACCTGTTGCTTCCGTGCCGGCCGTTGCACCTTCCGCCACCGAGAACCCAATCGCTGTCCCTGCCCCCTCGCTCCCTCCAGGTCTGATGCCTCACGACCCATATGCACCACAAGGAGGATTTCCTAATCACATGCGGCCTATTTACCCAACCCAAGACCGGATAAACCAAGGCTACTACCCACCAGTGGCCTATGGCCAGCAGCAAGGCTATCTGGGCGACACTGGGCTGAATTCCATGGGGTTTGACCCACGCCGAGTAAACTATCTGGATGTGGGAGCTATGGGACCCTACCGCGATGGTGGTGGGTGTGTCAGGACCTACCCACGCGATATGCGGGATGCTTACAACTTCGTCTCGGACTACGGACACTCTCGTGATGGTTTCTCTGGCTCATATGTTCCGCACAGCCTTGCATCCCAGCCAGTGCAAATGATGCCGGGCGAGGTCCAAGACCTTTTACCACACCTCCCCGCGCCCCCAAGAACCTCGTAGATTTTTTGGTGTTGCAACGAAGTTGGCAGGGCGAACGAGCTTAGTCACATATTGATGTATGTAGATCTCAAAGAAGTTTTGCTGTCATTGGCTGGTATATCTGAGATCTTATCTGAATAACTAATATCTCCAAAGTCGTCCTTCGGAAGTTCAAACTCCAACGTGCCACCTGACTAACACCCGAAGTTCGAACGCTCACCTCCCATCCTGCGCCATTCACGGAAAACACGAGGCGGCGGCATCCTGCATCTTACTTCCTTCAACAGCTATTTCCAGCGGTGTTACATGTACTGCCAGTGATGCCACAGGGTATTAAACCACGGTGGGAGCCCTTCCCCGCCATCCTCAGTTGGTCGGTTCTATCTGCGTCTTTCTCTGTTGTCGCCATGCCCTCCCCCTTGAAGCCTGCTAGGACCTTGACTGCTGAGCAGCGTCCGTCTCTTCCCTACTCTGCTCCCGTTTTATAGCTAACACATAGTCTAGAATTGGTCTTGCGCTTGAAGACGCAGTTGGTATCGCTCAATGAGGCAGCCATGGACCTCATACAGCACTTCACAGACAATGCTGCGACCTCTCCCTCAGGCCCTGCCGCTGTCACTCCATCGAATTCGCCAGTTTTGTCCAGCCATTCCACTCTCACAGACCCCTCCGAACTCTCGTTGGCTCCACTCTACATTTTCGACGCACGCTCCGAGTCTGAGACTGACCACTCAGCCTCTGTCCCACCATCTTCTGCTTCTGGAATCCTACCACCTGCTGCTTCTGATCCTCTGCCTGTTGCTTTGGACCTGCTTGCCGCTTCTGTCCGACTCCGACCCACTTCTGCTTCTATCCCATCACCCGGCCCCGCTGCTTCTGTCCAGCCACGTGCTGTCCCTGTGTTGCCAATGGCCACCGCAGCCACCGCACCTGTGGCCAGGGTTACCACAGTCAATCCCCTTGGACCGGTGGACACTTTCACACCTCGAGGGCCTGGGCCAGATGGACGTTACCAGGAGATATTTCAAGGGTTTGTATTTGACATCCCTGCTCCCAACTCGTCTGGCCCTTTTTATCTCATCACTCAAGGCAAACGCGTCGGCATCTTTTCCGGATGGTAAGGATTCCTTTTACCGATAGAATTTAAATAAATCTAATCGGTATATATATCAGGCACTGTACATCTCCACATGTTGACCGTGTTAAGGGCGCGTGTTACCGCAGTGTGGGGGAGAGCTATGGGGTTGCCCATAACATGATGCTGGAGGCGATTATGTTGAAGGAGGCCCGCTGGTATTCGTAGTTGTTTTCTTGTCCTCATGTGTGATGTGTCGCCAAATTGAATATAGTGTCCCTTCGTGCTCCTCAAAATGCGCTTATTGTCATAACAAAAATCTTGCTCCTCTAATCGAAGTACAGGTTTGTGGGTACAAGATGAGGATCAGTTGCGGAAGTTCCGGTGATCTGGCAGCAGCACCAGATCCCGATCATTGACTCAGACATGCTGTCCATCATTAAAATTGAAGTAAAGCTCGTGAGCCCCATAAATATTTGCACCACACCTGGAGCTAACCACTATGCCGAATCCTTCAGGCGAAAATATTGTTCACCTCTCTGTACCACGAGGGGTGACACTCCACTCTGTGTCACTGACGTGCACACACGACGGGCCTGTGGTACGCACTTATGTTGTCAGCCGTCCTCCATTATATCCGAGTTGCTGATCTTGATGCCCAGACTTTTAACATTGAGGTGCAGCCGGACGAGGCGGAATCGCAGCCTGAGGGCCCTCATATGAATGATCACACCCTCACTGATCGCCTGGATTCAAGCGACCCGATGAACATGTACGAGACGGAGGCAGAGCAGCTGGCTCATTTGACCAGCGCAGCATCACAGGCACCCGTTCGAACCTTTCTTATATCGTGTACTGCTATCCCTGACTCACTTTCTCTAGATGCCATCCTCTCACAGAGGGAATAAAATTGAAAGTAACGAGTTGGACAGACGAAGAGTGCTTCGTGATGGGTCATTGGAGCTGGAGCGCCCACCTGCAAAGCGACTGAGGGCACGGCGGGGCGCAAAATGAGTAGTTAGTTCGTTGGTACCATCAGACGGATTCGGTGCCAAGGGGTCGGGCGAGGTCTCCCCCTGCCAGAGGTGACCAGGGGATGGCACCAATCCCATTGAATTTACAGTACGCTAGCATCCTCGCAGTAAAGCAACGAGTATTCGTCTTGCATGCTTACGAACCTAGTCCAGCCGTTCTTCCCGGCTACCTCGTTGAAGAATTACCAGCACCACATTGAGCTTGCGCCACCTTGCCACTTTAAACGAGGTCGTGGAGCGCCTTCACCGTTTCCTCTGCGGGGACCTCGGAGTGGTATCGATGGATTAGGAGGAGGTTGAGGTAAGGGGGCTCCAAGCGCGCAAGAGAGGCCTCGACCGCATTGAAAATGGCTGCGTGAGACAGACCGCTCTGGTTGACATATTGTGATAGTTTCTTGTGGGCAGGCGCGGGGTGGACACTGATATCGTCGGTGATGAGGCCATAGCATTTCGACGTGATCACGATCTGGTGACGGGGGATCTGATACTAACGAGGACGATGAGGACGTAGGAATAAGGTCCATGGGAACGAGAACACGGCGTACCTTTTGAATAAACTTGGCGAGGAGGCGTTCGGATTCACTGTTGGAGTAGATGTTGGCGGTGTCGATCGTGTTGATGCCGAGATCCCATGCGGCTTTCATGATCTCAAGGGAAGGTTCTTCGTCGGAGACCCACGACTAGATGAAGGAAATGTCTATGTCAGGCTACCAACCTTGGCTCGGCGCGGCAAAGAGGATGCCGATGTAGCGCACCTTGCCACTTTGAACGAGGTCGTGGAGCGCTTTCATCGTTTCTTTGGCGGGGACCTCGGAGTCATATCAATGGATTTGGAGGAGATCAATGTAAGGGGTCTCCAAACGCGCGAGCGATGCTTCGACCGTGTCAAAGACGGCTGCGCGGGAAAGCCCTTTTTGATTGATGTACCACGGTAGTTTGTTGAGGCCAGGGGTGGTGCTCGTGCGGATGCCAGGACCATCGGCGACGAGACCAAAGCATTTTGATGCGATCACGATCTGGTGACGGGGGATTTGGTGCTGGGGAGGAGCAGTGAGAAATGCGGAGAGTTCAGGAAGAAGTGCTCGGGCACCTCTTGGATAAACTTCGCTACGAGACGTTCAGATTCACCGTTGGAGTAGACGTTTGTGGTATCGATTGTATTAATGCCAAGATCCCATGCGGCTTTCATGATCGCGAGCGATGGCTCTTCTTCCAGCACCCACGGCTGGATGGGGGCGATCACATAAGGCTACGATCTCACGGCGCGGCGAGGAAGGGTATACGCACGCTCCATTTCAACGAACCAAAAACTCATGGCTCCTAACTATGTAGATGACACATTCGGTCAGGATCGGTGGCAGTCAGACTGAAACCTCGTGCATGGAACTTACAATAGGGACGGAGACTCGGAGACCAGACTTGCCTAGCAGACGGTAGTCGACTTTCGGGGTGGACATGTGATTTAACGAAGGTGAGAGTGAAGGTGAGTGTGAGTGGGTAAACGAGTTGGAGTCGCACCCTGGGTGCGGGCTATTGTATTTATGCTGCCTTATGCCATCCAGGTGGTCCGAGATCTTCTGACCGACGGCGGAATTGACCATGCTGAGCGGAGAGGATGGGAAACGATAGCAATATTAGTACTCGGGGGATTGTCAGCTGGTATCCAGCCAGCGTGCTAAGCCAGTTGTTGGCCCAACCCTCCCTCAGGTATGACAGCCTCCACTATTGAGAGTTCGGACCAACGCAGCTGAGCGGTTGCCAGCGCCCCGTTGTAGGAGTGGCGTTATAACAGTCCTGCATAGCGATTTTCAGAATGCACGCAACGATAGTATGCAGTAAGCCACGGTACCATGTGTTTTGACATCGCTCCTGTCCTTGCATTACCGTATAAACCATTGGATATCATCACCGAGCTCCGATTGGCGGGTGCTAGTTTGAGAGTTGGCTCAGTTGAGAGTACAAAGTTGCGACACGAAAGTTGTTTGCACATCTCTTCGCTCCCCGACTTTCATTTCCTCAAAGTGTACCTTTCCGTGGACGTTCGGGTTCCTTGTTGCTTGTCCTGCGCCAAAAAATTTCATGTCATCTGTGCACTTTCGTGTAAGCGCGACTTCCCTAGCAGATGGTAGTCGACTTTCGGGGTGACATGTGAGTAACGAAGACGAGAGTGAAGGTGGGGGTGAGCGGGTAAATGAGTTGGATTCGAGTTGCACTCTGGATGGGGGTTATTGTGTTTATGCTGCCCCAGAACTTACAAGCCATCCAGGTGGTCCGAGGTCTTCTGGCAGCTGGAATGGGGGTGGAGAGTGCAACAAGGATGTGTGGGAAATGAGAGCCGGCGGGGCGTCGGGAAACGTAAGAACAAGTTGTTCCTACGGTGGGCGGGACTGGGCGGGACTGGGCGGGACAGGGCGTGTAAATTTGTTGTGTAAGCAATGGCTCAGGAGGGGGTTCACTGCACCTTAGGCAGCGCCTCTTCGGTACCAATAGACACCTACAATGCCCTACCACCTCACGAGGTTCACAAGAGGGACTCCAGTATTACTTGAGGATTACAGGAGGAACAATTATGAGCCTCAGAAGAGGTCCAAACACCTCTTTTGGTCTATAGTATATGATCCTCAGGGTACTGGGACCTTATAGGATATTTATAGTGGCCATAAAAACTGGCCTAAGAGGATATAGGGGCCTCCACAAAGTGGTGCCAAGGGTGTCTTCGATACCAATCGTGACCCACCTGTGTACACTTGGTCGGTTCCTACTCCATTTCATTTCACCATCGGACTCATCACGCCTACTTTCGGCTAGTGGTGTGCGGGCCCGGCTCGGCCTGAAAGCCCCGGCTTAGGCTCGGCTTTGAGGGGCTCGGGCTCTCAGAAATCTCAAGCCAGGACTTGAGCCCTCAAAAGCTGTCACTTGGGGCTCGGCTCGGCCTGAGGCTGGGGCTCAAGGCCCAAGCCGTGGCCTCGTAGGGTAGTGTAGCTGTTTCAATACATATCTACCAAATTTCGACACCAGTACTTTAAAGGTCCAATATTAATTCATCGTCTGCCTCCTCATCAACCTCCTCGTCTGATTGGACTGCACCTTGCATTGAGGTCTCAGATACAATTGTTGGATCCTCTCGAAACAAAAGCTCCGTCCTCCAAGCACACTTTTGGAATTGAAGTGCTTCGACTATATCGCCCTTGAGACGGTTCCGACGCTTGCTTATCGTGATACCTGCAGATGAAAATACCCGTTCAGATGACACAGAACTTGCCATGGTTGAAAGGAAATCGCGTGCGAGAGAACCCCAGACAGGGTATCGTGCGGAGTTAATCCCCCACCATTGAACAATGGCGAGGTTGCCGAGATTCTCTTGCGTGTTGAGGTATTCGTGAAATCCGCGTAGCCAGGGTTGAGCAGGATCGTCCCACTGCTTGTGCACATTGTTTGTAGTTGAGAGATCGTCGTCGTCATCATCACTCCCATTGTCCTGGTCCAAAAGGCCATCTAGGAGCGCGCGCAGCTTAGGGTTGTGGGTCGTAACATGATGTGACCGGTTTGCTACTTGGTTCCTGTCGGTAGTGCCCTGGTACATGTCACGGTAGCGCTCTTTGTACTTTCGATCTGTTAATACAAATAATGTGATATATGCAGAGAAAATACATATGATTGCTTCGGCATGCTGCAGTGCTTGGGCATGGAGTTCTTCGCCCCAATTTGTCCGGATATAATTAAGCTTTTGCAACGGATCAAGTACTACCATGAATAGTCAAACATGTCGCACACAATAACACTGAACTGAGGCACATACCCATGGCGATGATATAGACATCCGACGTCGATGTACGGTTGTAGTATTTCTTGATTTTGTCCAGCCCAGCTTCGAGCGCTGCGGAGAAGCGGCTGTACTTCTTGCTTCTGGCACGTGCAGACCAAACCTTATGCAGCGCTTCTAACGCTGGCAACGCAGTGTGGAGTGTGGGTGCATTTTCGGTCGAGAAAGCATGCTGGGCATTCTCTGCATGCTAATGGAGGAGTGAGTGCGTGCGTGAATGGAATATTTGAACTCATTACCGCTAGGAGAGCCAGTAGATGGCGGACTTGCTCCCACTCCGTATCTGATACTTCCAGTTCCAACAACTTGTGACGCTTGTCGGCATCTCGTTCTTGCCAAGCTAATCGTTCGACAAAGGTATTGACGTCCTACAGTAGGACTTGTGGGTCAACATTGCCAATGAATGAACCCTGGCCTTACCTCCTTCAACTCTAATGCACGACGGAGCATCACGAACGTCGACGACCATCTAACCTTCATGTCGAGCAGCAATTGTAGCGGGGGTGAACGAGATTGAATACTTTTGAATAGTTCTTTCCGTTGTGCTGACGAGCGTGCCTATAAAGAGATACTTAAAGTTAGTACATCGGAAAAAAAAAGATCGTAGCACTTAGTATTACCTTGACTGCGATCGCACGGATGAGGCCAACCTCATCCCGATCACCTCCATTTATCGTCTCTACTAAGTCGGCCTCTGGGGTAGCGGGGTCGTAATGTTTTGAGGTACTGGATGTTGATAGGAATGCTTGGGTGGCAATATTGATCACATGGGCCATACAACTGCATTTCGACGCTTCAGACGGATAATATATTGACCGAGTACATTACTCACCATAAGCGCCGTTCTTTCGCATTGAATGCAAGCCCCGTTTCGCTTGTGATGTGTCGTGCGAATTCCTCCATCATGGTGTCGTTGTTTGTGGCATTGTCACAAGTGATGTAGCCAATCTACAGTACCCACAGGTACTTGAAGTTAGACAAAATACTACTATATTACTGAGGAGCAGTGATCTAATGAGTCTATACCCGTATAGTGGGTATCACTGATGGCATACAAAGATTCTAAGGGTACTACAACTTGACAAGCAAATTTGATTGAAAGAACTGCCAACTACGAAACTAGATTAGTATAACTGTATTGATGATGTCTTCCCCAAGTGATCCGCCCAATTAACAGTAGTATTGTGCAGGCCCAGCTCGGCCTGAAAGCCCCAGCTCGGGTACATAATCTGGGGGCTCCCATCACGTGCGAGGTGTGTGTTATGGCTTGCCCAACCACGCCGAACCTATGCTCTGTTGTAGTATCGAACGGCAGGTGGCTATGCCACACATTACTTAAGCACACAGATAATTCTCTCGCTCCACTGCTGCCACACCTCAGTTACTTCCACAGTTACTGAGGTGAGGCTATCCATAATATTCCTATCCACCTATACTAACCTAGTACCTAGACTGTTACCTTACTATACATAGGTACTACCCCAATACTAAGTTACTTCCACAGTTACTGAGGCTGTTACCTTCCTATAGGTTATGAGCCCTGCTTGTGGTGACTAACTCCCGAACAAAAATTTCCTACACTCAATCGTCAACATGTCCGTCACGGTTAAGGAAGATCAGCTTTGGGTGCCCATACTGAAGGCAGAAGGAAGCAATTGGATCACTTACCATGACAAAGTTGAATGGGCAGTCGAGTCGAAAGGCCTTCTTGGTTACCTCGACGGAATGACACCACCGCCCATTGATCCTAGCACAGGGAAAGCAGCGACGTGGACACCAACAGCAGCAGAGCAACTGTTAATTAATGCATACCCTGATAAACTAGCTACATGGAGAAAAGAAAACGCCTGGGTCAAAAGTACTCTCGGCAGTTTGCTCCTGGAATCCCTTCTGTATCGCGTCAGAAAGGAGAAAGCGGCCAGTGGAATGTGGAACATTCTAATCAATGAATTCTGTTATGACCTAAACCAAACAAACAACAAAGAACAGTGAAGAGAGGGCCAGAGGCCACTCATATGGTCAATAGAACAACAAAGCTTACTATCGCTGGCGATCTGTAGTGGCGATGGATAGTGCTAGGCGAATGGATAAGAATTCAAGTGTAAGGAATACAGTATATGCTACTAGGCTATATACCCTACTAAACGGCTTAGGGCCGGCTTGGAATACAATAGAATGTAAAGGAACAATAGATGGAAATTGTTATGATATAATATTTTCACTTTATCTTATCTATGTAATCTTATCTCACATGGTTATCTTATCAGCCACGCGATTATCTTATCTAACTGGACTTAGAACTTTTTCTTCAAACGTCTATGGGAAGTTCCATAGCCTTATCATTTATTCTCATGCACACAGCCTTCTCTTCATTTCCGT
>JBBPRI010000204.1:0-33931 GCA_038092955.1 Boletus pseudo-olivaceus | reverse complement strand
GCTCAGCATTCACATCTTTTCTTTGTCATTAACTACCCATTTAAATACGCCACAATTATAATGCCCATTTTAAGTACTTATCACGTCATCCAATGACCCAGGGAATTTTCCGACACGATGGACCAGTCGCTCGTCCTCTTGCTGCTCCTGCTTGTCGTACTCATGTAGGTATTTCACCACTATTCTATTCGCAACTGACCATCCCTTGCTAGTGTTGCCAGTCTGGGATGGTGCCTACTGTCCTCATGCATGGGCCAGTCGCTCACCGAGCTTTGGCGGCTCCTCGTCCAGTCGGTGGGCGGTGACCAGACGCGATATCGGCCGTTCAGGGAAGAAATATGGGAGATGGAACGCCGACGAGGTCCATTCTAGACGCTGTTGGCATTCAATGACGTCGAGTTGCAATCCATGACGTCGCAGAGGTCAGCCGCCCTCGTCTATAAAAGCGGTCGCTCTCTGGCTCTTTTCCTCACCCCCTTCCTTCTTCTCTCCCTCCTCCCTCGTCCTCTTCAACCGTTCATATCTATTAAAAAACAAACAACCTACTCCTACTTGCGTCTTGTTCTGACCGAGTACATCTCCACCATGCGATTCGCTTTTGTCTCCGTTGCTCTCCTCGCACTCGCCTACTCACTCCCACCCGGTGTTCACGGTGCCCCTGCGGTCGTCGCTGACCACACAAACTTGCTCGCGATCCGGCAAGATACCGCCAGTATTGTTGGCGGTCCGTAATTTGTATTCCTTGACCACTTTATGTACTGAGCAACCGCACAGCCGTGCTCGACTTGGTTACTGGCGTCGTTCAGAAACTCTTGGGTACAGTTGCGATCCCATCCCAGATTGCAGAGCAACTCGAACAGCAAATTGCACAAGCGCTACAGAATGGTGCTGCAAGTGGCGTGGCTCCTAGAGCACCTTCCGATTCGATCTCCTCGGCATACCCGACGTTCTTGACGACGACCAGCGATGTTTTGCCAGTTGCTACAGACCGGATAGGCACGAGCACCGTCAGTAGCGTGTCGTCGAGCACCCCGCCAGCGTCGTCGACAACCCAGGCCCGGATGCGCAGACAGATACCTTCAGTGCTTCCTTTCTCGGTTCTCTCGGATGTCATCAGCATCGTCGGCTCACTGAGCACATCCCTGCCAGTGCCGTCCCCGCCTCTTGCTGTGCCCACTGGCACACCCGGTTCTGTGACCCCGCCACCTGCAACAAGCGAGCCTACACCTAGCAACCCTAGCTCGAGCACTAGTAGTCAAGTCTGAGGCGGTAAGGAGGATGCCACGCCAAGATCAGCTCTTTGTCAATTGTAGCTCATCGCATGTACTTTTGTCACGAAATGGAGTTGGTTGATTGCATGTCTTGAGTGAAAAACGACCAAGTCACGTGTGTGTGCTGTTGGTGATATACATTGTGTTGGGCGAACCATTGATGTTCAACGTTCAACGTTTAGCGTTGATCTCACAAGAACCCTTCGACGCCGAGCTCGTAAATGGTGACCCTACCGAAAAAGTCTGAACTCTTCTCAAAGACAAGCCTCATACACCGGATATCTTTCCCCTCCCCAGGTAGCTCAAATATCTGACGTCTGTTGACGTCTTTTGGATGAATGTGAGTCCATGGCGTCCACACTGGTTCTTCAGAAGATACAGCAACCTCTACCGCACATTGGATGCCGACGAATCCTCCTTGAAAAGTCAATGCGATTCTTCGCGGGAGTACAGGATCCGAGAATACGACTTGGATGAATTGCGGGAGACCCTGATTGGCTAGTCAGTCAATCGCGGCCCCCCGCCCCGTCTCAAGCTGGATCACACCTGCTGAGACGCCCAGCATGTCTCTGGATTGCCATCCGTTAGGTGCTTCTTACCGACTGTCTTGTCTAGTACCGAGCTGACTCTAGTAGCATGGAATATCAAACGATGAGCCCATGTCAGCGAAGAGAAACTAACTTGATTTTCGTGTCCGAGGTTATGAGCGATTTGTAGCCGCTCGACATCGCCCTCTCGCGTCTTTACAGGATTTGACTGGATCTGCTCCGAGTCAGTGCCTGCTGTGCGACCAATACGTGGGAAACTATGGCGTCGTGCTTACAAGACGGGGATATAAGTGCAACCAGCTAGCCCTGACCGGATCTGCCCATCACTCAAATCAACATGCCCTCCACTCTGAGCGCTACAACCCCTTCGTGGCTCACTCGAGCCCATGAAGTTGCCTACCAGCGCGCTATATTCGCCGAGCTATCCAAACGGGAGAAAGAACGGTCTAGCTACCGCAATGCGCCTCCTAGCAACTCCAGCGCACTCCCATCGCACAGGTTTCTGCCCGCCAAATCCACCCCATCGCAGCCAGAGAATTCAAACCGCTCCAAATGTTATTCGGTCGCGATCGGTCGCGATCCCATAAACCGATGGGGTAATCGCTACTCGAATATCGAACCTTACGATCGCACACGCGTCGTAGTGGGCATTTCTGAGATGGCCTACTTGGGTTGTGGGGAGGGAAAGGGGAGGTACTTCAATGGGAGCTGGGTGAGGGAGTTGCACGGACAGAAATGGTGGATCGCTACGCAAGCCCCACTGCGGGACACTGCGCATGCATTCCTGAGCGTCATCAGCCAGCGGGTAGGACCATCATCGAACACACTACCTCCACAGGGGAGTCGAGTACGCACTGTCGTACAACTGACGCTCAACTACGAAAACGGGCGTATCAAAGCTTATCCGTATTTCCCCGTCGTTGTCGGGGAGTCCATGACGATCTCACCAGAGCCCGGGATCAAGGCTCAACCATTTGTGGTTACTCTGCAGGAGCAGACATTGATTGAAGACGCAAACTGTATCCAGAGCAAGTTGTCCTTTGTCCCCCAGGGCGAGAAACCAGTGGAATCCTTCACCTTCACCCACATGCTGTATACTGCGTGGCCAGACCACGGAATCCCGGAGGAGGAGGATCAGGCTAGCTTGTTGAGGTTTGTGCGGCTGGTGGATCAGGTCAATAAACATCCAAGCACTGGTGCAGGTGACGATTCTGATTCACCCATCATGGTCAACTGCTCTGCGGGGGTGGGCAGGACGGGAACGTTTATCGCACTGTCGTCGCTCCTCCGCTTCCACAACCTTCTTGATCCAAGGTCACCGACTGCCTTTGACCCCTCTGGTCCACCCCCCACCAGTTCATCGTTACTGGGTCCGTTGTCACAACTCGACCCAGTTGCTCAGGAGATCGACGCCTTGCGGGAACAGCGACCTGAGATGGTGCAGAGAAATGAACAAGCAGCTCTGGTATATCAGATACTGGATCAAGCTTTTTTGGATAAGTGACGTTGAATTGCGCTCTTGATACTGTTTCGATATACCATATGAGTGTAGCCCGCGATGATAGTGACATGCTTTATATAAGGAGCCACTGCTCCGGCCCGGGTGTCATAATATGCCAAGTGTAACGAAATCCCTTGTATGTGAAGATGAAACACCTCTTGGATCAGACGATTGGGTCAGACGATAACTCTCACTGATAGGACTTGTTGTTTTACTTCTGTGCTCGTATGAACAACAAATTCGAGATACGAGATGTTCATCCTGTATTCTGTTCTTCGTTCGAGGGTGCACATGACCCTTCCCTGTGAAACTGCGAGCCCGATTTAAATACGTGGTCCCGTCGTTAATGGCGGATGCGCGCTTTCACTCGGAGATTGTCCCTCGTTACGCGCCAGTTCTCAACAAGTTCGATTGCGATGACATACCCTTCCAAGATCCACGCCATTACCATCGCCAAGAATGGTGGCCCCGATGTAATAGAAAAAACGCAGATTCCCTTTCCAAAGGTCGAACCTGGTCATATCGTCGTCAAGGTAGTGTCATTCCTCGTCTATCAGCTGGTGCGACTGACCAGGGGAACTTCAAGGTCGAGTACTTTGGTGTTAATTTCATCGACACTTACTTTAGGCAAGTTCTACCCCCCTATTTCGCTTTGGACCTTCCTCACTGGTCATGCAGGGAAGGCCTCTATCCCATTGCTAAATTCCCCTTTGTCCTTGGTAAAGAGGCTGCTGGAATGATCGTTGGCTTGCCCACCGACGCGGCCGTACTCAACGACCCCGAGTACCAGAAGCGTGGATACAAGGAGAGTGCCCGTGTCGCTCTGGTGCGTTCCGTTTTTCAAGTCCTGTCGTACGGATCTGACTAGAGTGTCATACAGGATACCTCGGGTGCGCATGCAGAGTATGTCTCTATCCCCTGGAAAAGCGCATATCCTGTTCCCGATACCGTCTCTACTCTTACTGCCGTTTCGGTCCTTCTTCAAGGTCTCACCGCTATAAGCTTTATGGAGGAAGCGTATAATGTCCAGAAGGGTGACAGCATTCTCGTCCACACTGTTGCTGGTGGTCTGGGCCTCCTCTTCTGCCAGCTTGCCAAATCTCGCGGCGCCACTGTCATCGGAACTACTTCCACCGAGGAGAAAGCGGCACTTGCCAAACAGAATGGCGCCGACCACGTCATAATCTACAAAAAGGAGAATACTGTACAGAGAGTCCTGGAGATAACCAACGGGGAAGGCGTTCACGCCGCCTTTGATGGTGTTGGTAAAGACACGTGGGTCCCATACGGTGGTAGTTAGTTATCCTTCATCGCTGACCCTTTGACAGCTTCGACTCAAACTTGGAAATGTTGAGAAGAAAGGGCACCCTCGTCTCCGTGGGCAATGCATCCGGCCCTGTCCCACCTTTCGCGCCATTGAAGCTCGTCCAGAAGAACTTGAAGCTTCTGAGACCAACGTACGTGCATAATTGGCTCTTGCTTGATTTTCGTTTACGATCCGTCGTAGGGTGGGGAACTACGTATACACTGCGAGCGAGGCGTTGTACTATTCGAACAAGCTTTGGAACCTTGCAGAGAGTGGAGTTTTGAGGCCGATCGTCCACAAGGAGTACCCTTTCAGCGCGGAAGGCGTGAAGCAAGCGCAGACGGATCTGACAGGTGGAAAGACGGTTGGTAAATTGGTGATAAAGGTTTAGATTAGGAGGGAACGCCAAGATCCGATGAAAGTTCCTTGAACGCTATGATTTGGTATCCATGGACCAGTCCAATGTAGCTGTATGGTCTGAATTCAAGTTTGCTGTACTAGTCCACAGCGTCGAGGGCGCTAAACCGAAGATGGCAATTTAACGGTCTGCGTGAACCCATACATGGCAAGTGTTGTATTTACGCTCGACCACCAACAAGAATCCTTGTATTTACCTCTGACATCGTCGCCATGATGTCGAGACGACGACGTTCAAAACAAGGTTGACATCAGTGATCAACAAGGTCGTTTCTGTGTGTAAATACCTCTTTCATGGATTTTCATTTCGAGTGACTCCATACGTTTCTCTCTCTCTCGTGTTCGATGACTTCGAGTTCGTGGCCTCAGCGATTCACTTTCCCATCATGTATCTCGCTGCGCGCAGGACGCACAGGGCAGTCATGGGACACGCGTATATCTCAACCGGAGAAGCTTCCATGCTTGAACGCGCTTTCGGACGACATCCTCATGGAAGTTTCCAGCTACCTGGATCTCGAAGACATCCTTTCTCTACGACGAGTACGTTTCTCGTCTTTTTCACCTCTCGAGTCGCGTGCACACGCGCTTCACGTGTGACAGGTTAGCAAACTGTACTACAATCTCACCCACCAAGGCATCATTTGGAAGAATTTCCTCAGACGAATCGGGTCCAATGCTCCCCAGCAGCCGCCGTCCTATCGTCATTCACCTCGGTACCTGACGTCCTTCGAGGCGGAAAGGCTGGTCACGAGGGCGATTTCGTTGCAGAAGAATTGGCTGTCACCCAACCCTTGTCCCTTGTCTCGCGATTCTTTCAAAGTCCATCGTCTCATCCAGTCGATGGTCATCCTCCCCGGAGGAAAATACATGGTTGCCTCTGTATGCAACGTGGCTACAACTCATTATTCTTTAATCGTATTTGCCCTTGATCACCGCATAGGCGGGGTTGTCCCCTTGGCGGAGACGCCGGTTAAACAAAAAGCTTATCATCTTAAAGCCAAATACATGAACATTGATGGAACACCCAGTATAGTCATCGCGTATATACGTCGCAAAATGTCTTCCCGCTATAGCGGTTCTGGGTGAGTCTTGTCCGATCGTAGCAGCAAGCCATCGACCTGACTAGAGCCGCAGCGTGGACCCGTCAATATATAACCCCATCCTGGAAAACCCGAGAAAACCGATCGATCCGCCTGTCCCTCTTCAATACGCTTGCACGTGCATACATATCTCCCTCGACACCCTCGACGCCTTGTCGGACCCTCGTCTTGTCCCCGGTTCGGCCGAATTCTTTCACTTTGCTGCGTCACAGCCCCCACCATTCCGTCTCCTGTGCGTTTTGCGGAGCGCCACGGAGCTCGGAGCGATCGATCTGGCCGTCGTCGAAGGCGTCCCGACTGTGGCAGTCGTCAAAAACCACGAAACCGTCATCTTCAAGGAGTTGACCGGAGTTGGTATGCTCTCAACGCTCTGCTGTGCCCGCGAAGAGCCCTATTCTTCGCAGGTGAGTCATCGTGGTCAAACTACTTGAACGCTAGCCGTGTGCTCACCGACTGTCGGCCCAGCACCATAGCATATGCAGCATGCGCATCTTGCCCCACCAAGGCCAAATACTTGTACTCCGCGCCGTCAAACTCCCAACTGTACCCAGCCTCGACCATGTGGGCGCACCGCCCATTTCCCAAGATCTTATCACGCTGGGCATGTTCAACATTCCAGATTTCGGGGACAACGAGATGGAGAGCACGTTTGCACAACAGACTCTGAGCTTCCGCGCAGACGACGTCGAAGGCATCCAAATCACAGATCCAAGCGACTATGAAAGCGTACCATGCGCCAACCCAGCCGATGGTGCCGAACATCCGCCCATCACCATCTTTTATCGCAGCGAATGCGGGACCCGATTCCACGAACTGATGATCAACCCCACCCCTCGGCATCTCTTACCCAAGAGCATGCTGTCGACGCCACATTACTGGCTGGGGAACCTGGTCGCCGGTAATCACCACGTGGTCACATGGGAACACGAAAAGGAGCGGGGCCACTGTCGTGGATTCGTACTTGGCGGAAATCAGCGGTCGCTCGTCTACGTCACGAGAACGGAGGATATCAGCGAGCGACTTTCCGTTCGTGGTTTTTACAGTCACGTTTCCGTCAGCGATGGGACGATCGGGTATACCTCGGCAAGACAGGCCCAGTTTCAAAACATCATGCGCGAGGCGGTGCATGCTCGGGAAAGTGTCATGTGTAGGTTCAACTTGTCCCCGGACCTCCGCGCAGATTTGAGGTCAGGGGTGAAAGCGATCGCATGGGACGAAGGCACTGGACGCGTCTTTTATGTCAAGCCTGACGACGCTCAGCTTCACGTTATCGACTTTGCCAAGGCCCCCGTACAAGGTACGTCGTACCCTCCTGAGAGGCACAAAAAAAATCGCAGTTCTCATCGCCGTTTGGTTTTTTAAAGCACCTGATGGACAGCGTCGGCCGCTTCCTCTCGCCGATGCACGTATGCTGGACTTGTGATTATTTCGTACTGTATATATATCTAGCTACTTTGCTTTCACATTGCTTTTGTTGTCGCGATTTTTCATGCATATACGTCCCGTTGGCGAATCCTTCGTGTGTGTTCACCCTTTTCGACTCGGACATGTAATCTAGTGCTTAAAAGCAGAGCGTACCTTACAACATTGTGAGCCAAGTACATTGCATATCTTTGGGAGGTATGTATAAAAATGAGGGAATATCGTCGCGATGTCTTTGAGGAGCAATTTCGTCCTGCGACAAGGGTAGGGAGGGGAAAAAAAAGAATATATATATGCAAAGCAAGAAAGGAACGGGAAACATCCTGGGCGGCGGGGAGCCAAAGGGAATAAAGATGATCAAACGAGGTTACGTCTATTCCACCGTCGATGGGTCGAAACAACCAAGGGTGGCTCGCCGAACGAGGCGAGCGTGCCCTGTAAAAAGGCCGTATCGATGGCGACGGCGATGGTAAAGATGGGTGGAAACGGGGCACAAGCCGAGTCCGCGTCCGTACGTGTTAATGCTTGTGCTTGTCCCGCTTCCCGAACCCAGCAAGCTTCGGCGCGCTAAAACTGAGCTTCCGTGTCGCTGATTTTCTGATGGAGCCGGTCGCCTTCGCAGGCATGGGTGGTGGGGTGTGAGTAGCGGGCGGGGTCAACACGTCACCATAAGAGGCGTGAGCCGACTTTGGCCTTCCGACGGCAGTACCGTTGTTGGCATCCGATCTGCTCGTCGCATTATTGGAGCCAGGCACCCGGAGATTATCGCTTGGTGGCGCACCAAGGGGTGGTGAATGGGTCTTTGTAAGGGCACTGGCAGAGGTTACAGGACGAAAGGGCGACTTGGGAGGAGGAGTAGGGGGTTTGGGTTCTTTAGTCGTGGTCGTGTTATATCGTCGTGGTGTGCGACTGTGATCTAAACCCGTGCTTGAATACGGTGAAGGTGGTGTTTCGATGTTGAGCGTATCCGGTGATGCAGGTATAGGTGGCAGAGGTCGCGCCTGCGAGATTCGGCCGGGAAACGGGGATGTAGGAGTGGTATAGGAACTCGCAGAAGCTGACGATTGCTTGGAATCCGTCTCGCAGGGTGACGCATCGGCTGTCCGAGGGGGTGAAGGCGGTTTGCCGTTAGGAAGTGGAGAAGGATGGGCCGGAGTCGGCGAATCGGATGGGTGGCGAGAATCTTTCGAACTGTTTAAAGATGAACTAGTGGACTGATTTCGCACAGGCGAGCCCGGTGCTGCGAGGGCAGCTTGGGGTAACGGAGGTACGTCTGCGTTTACCTCTGAACTAGGTCGAGACTTGACATTTCTGAACGACCGCCGCCGAAGCCAACCCATCATACTTCTATCAGAATCCCTCTCTTTGCCATTGGCAACACCAACCGAGTGGCCGTCCAGAGGTTTGAGAACCTCCTTTGGAAAGATAGTTATCGGTGATAAGCTTGGCCTGCGGACGCTGCCAAACTTCTCATCTAGGACGGGTCGTGACGGATGAAGTGCAGCGTCATTGCGCGATTGTTCGCGTCCAACCACACCCGGACGGCCAAGGACATCACTGAAAAACTGTGACGACGCCTTGCGTGGAGACTTGCCGGAAGGTTCAAGGGGTAACTGTATTGGTATCGTAGGTGTGGTCGGTCGTGGGAGAGCCTCAGGCACAGGAGAGGAGTTTGGCAGATCGTCGGTGAGGCCGGGCGGTAACGGTGGAATTGACTGCGCTGCGAATACTGGTGAATCAGTCGGTTGCCAATCCCGTGACGGCTCTAATTGTGGCACAGGCTGCATCACGGGTTCAGGGCTGGGTGGTCGGAGCCCAAGTGCTGAAAGGTCAATGTCCATAGCCTGGTAGTATAGCACGTAGGCAGACCCTGGATTCGAATCTCCAAAGTATTTTGGGATGTCACACTCTTTGATGGAGTCGACGGTTTCGTCATCAAAGATGAGCCAGGTGCCCATGGTCTTGATAATGCTGACATAGTGACCATGATTCGGACCGCTGATTGCGCCAGGGAAGCAATGTCAAAAGGAATGTAATGATAGCAAGAACAGCTGATCACGCACTTTCCAATATGCACAACTATGGCGAAAAGTTCATACAATCGGTCCGGATTCGGGATATCATCCACGGTGTTGAACAAACGGAGCTCATAGGGAAATGCAACACGGTACGTGAGTTTGATGTACTTCTGCACGTCTTCTTGGTATTTGAATCGTTTCAGATGAAGGGCAAGGACGTTTGGTAACCGCTTTATTTTCATCCTGCGCCAGCTGTCAGCAATATGCAGCAAGAGCGCTGCATTGTCACACAAACCTTCTTTCAGCTTCCTGCAGGTCACAACAGGCATCGCAAAAGAACTTTTCCTTTTGGCAGAGCATTTCACTTGCACTGAACTGCCGAAGACAGGCGGTAACACTGGAATTTTGCTCGATATCTATTGAGAGATCAAGGAATGATTCATCGCGAGAGGAGACCTAGGATGGAATGATCAGACGATGTGAAACGCAGTGCATAACATGAAACGGACGTTCTCGCATGTGAGACATCGAGTTTCACTCGTCAATGTGCCTTCGAATATTTGATGTATGAAAGTCGCACCTGGCGACGGTGTACTCGAGGTGGATGCACTGGCGGTCATGGCCGGAGGATGAGAAGCAGTAAAAGAAGATTTCGTGGAGCCAGGTACTGTGGATGATGTCAATGTAACAATGGGATAACAAGTGGATGAAGAGCTTGGACATACGGTCGTCACCAGAGGCCAGCCGCTGTTTCTTCTCTTCTTCGATCTCTTCGACTATGCGATTTAATAGATAATTAAGAAATTCGTGAGCATCATGATGCATCGTGTTTCTGAAACCTTCGTTTAATTCTCTGAGCTTTTCTATGAATGCACGGGGAGCGATGGTACCCTTGTCGGCGGGGTTTTGGGATATATGCATATACAGGGCTCGAAGGGAGGAGAAGAGGGTATGTGGAGCGGAGGGGACGGGCGGAGTGGGTGGATGCGGTACGGTGTTCTGCGGTGGGGAGTCTTGGGTGGATTTTCGATCCGGTTTGCGGCGGGCGGTGGTCACCGGAGACGTGGGAGGGTGAGTGGATGCGAAATGCGATGACAAGGCATTCTGGAAAGATGCATATGGATCGGAATTATGAATGACGAGCTCTCGGAAAGGGCTGCAGAAGTAGAGGGCCTGGAGCACGGAATTGGCGTAGCTGGAACGACGAAACAAGGATATATAAGCGAATCTGGGGGTGGGAATGAAAGGGAGACGCACCAAGTGTTGCCAAACTACGAGAAGAGTTGTCAGAGGGAGCGAGGAGGACAAGGAAGGGTATGCATACGTTTTCTAGTCCAAACTGTTTCCCGTCTGCGGTGCACGGTATTGGGATGGGTTTTGGGAGTGACGTGTCTGAGACAACGGATACGGGCTGGGTGAAGGAGATCCACTTGCCGATGGCCATCCTCGAGAGCGGTGGGAGCGAGCTCCCTTGTGGGGTGGATGGACAGCGGGAACGGAGTGGGCGAGGTGGAAGGAGGTTGGGACGGATGGGAGATGGATGGTTCCGTTCACCCCTGCACGGATCCGTTCAGCCGGTGACTGAAATGGAAATCATCGCTTGTCTCTCTGCTCCCGCCGCGCAGTACGGCCTATCTCAGATGGGCCTGCCATCATTTTCCCCGCGAAAACTATTCCTTATCCGCAGTGGCCCTGCCTGGGTCGACTTGGACCACGAGCTTGATACACCCTCATCCCAGACCTCACCTGACGTCGCTTGGTACAGCATGTGAGCTTTACAATACTTATCATACACATAAAGACACCCTGCCCAGCGCTCATATGGCGTGTCGTTGATAGCGAAATCAACGCATTCACTTTATCGATGTGGTCGCATGTCTCGATCTGAACTCAAACAATCCCCATCTTCCGCACATGCACCCAGTCACCCACTTTCACCATGCCATCTCCCGTCGGAGCTCCATTGCACCCCACGCACGGCGCACTTGCGTTTGCCAGGTCCAGCCCTCTTCGAAACTTCATGATAACCTTGTACGGCACCGCATTATCGCGCACACCACTAGCTGGGTCTACATTTGGCAACTGTGAGAATTGTTGACGACAGCAATGTGTGACCGAGAAACACTCGTCAGAATACAGCTAAATCTATCTCAGACAAGATAAATTCGCACCAGACACCGAGTGCATTTGGACACAAGATGGATTATTCCCGTCGTGCCATCGACGGCCTCCTTGTCAGAGGAAATGCTGAGCTCAGTCACCACATCCTCGACGAATGGCATACCAGCCCCTTTGAAAACTATATTAGGCCGGAATCTGCAATATGACACGTCAACGTCGAGGCACGTGTCCCAGGGTATGTTTTCACGCACCGTTCAACCTTGAGTTCTTCCTCGGCCCATTTGTCGCTTATGCCCTGCGTACCCACCATACCTCTGATTCGTTCCTCGACGGCCCTCACAGTCTCTTCTGACACCAATAAAAATGGGTATCCATCCTGGAAATATGAAGGGGCATCTAGCTTCGGAAAGTTCGGAGTGGGCTGACAACGCCGGACACGTGGACCCTTGACCACCAGGTGAACAGGGTACCCAATATACTCTGACAAAATCCTCGACGGTGATCGACCTCCGGTGGTTTCGCAGATATACCCTTGGATATCCTTGTCATCCCAGAGTTCAACATCAATACTAATATTAACGCGCTCAGCGCGACTGAAGAAAAGATGACATTGGTCAAGATGCCTCACCTTTTCCATTTCCGGAACGTGTCTTCCCTCGGGTTGAGTGGAAGGGAAATTTTTTCACAACCCGAATCCTCTGGGAAAGTGACTTCAAGACGGCCGCCTTCAGGGGCTGAAGGGTTTGTGACAATATGGGGGTGAATTAACACTAACTAAGCCACCACGAGGCCGAGGTCAACAAGGTAGGGATCATCTATAGACGAGAACGTACCTTGCCCACTTGCCGAGCTGTCACGACAACATGGTTGTCTGCCCTGATGACACACCACTTTCGATCATTCTAATGATTGTGTTAGTAGTATTAAACATGTTTTGGGGTCGGCTGTCAAGATGCACCTCGAGACCCTCCAACGTGTACCTTGCCTCTTGAACCGACGTGCCTTTGCAACTCTATGACAGCGTCAATCAGGCGGGCGAAGAGCGTGACGATTGAGGGATACCTTGATGGGGTGAATGAAGATCTTTGTCACCCTAAGGCTTGACGTATCAAACATTGAGTAATCAGCCGTCGACGCATCAGCTGCTGCACCTGTGCTCAGTGACAGCTGTTGGCCTGAGAAGATCAGATATTAGATGGACCACACTCATATCGTCGTTCCTTCCAAACAGAGCGCAAAGGCCCGGAGATTTCATTGGGACTCACCAGATAGCTTCTGCCTATTGGAGAAAAGCAGATAGGCGATTGGCGCTAGAACCAGGACCGTCGGGACCAAAATGGTGGGCAGCACAGTAAGCAGGTCCTGTTCCATGAATGCTTCTATGCTCGCTCTGTATGTGGTTGATACAATCAATGGCTTGGGCTTGCAACGGTAAAACCTTTGTCCAAGAAGGAGCGGTCGCTTGGTGGGTATGTAAGACCTTGGGAAGGAAAAAAAAGGGTTGCATTTGCGGACATAGTGAGGCGACTAGTAGGGCTGTGCGAAGTTGACTCAAACTTGTATCCGCAGTCAACTACAAATATTTATTCGCCGGTTTTCCCTAGACTCGTGTTAGTTATGTATTCGCCTTGCTCAACGCGAGAATGGGACATTCGCACAACCACCTCTACGCCGTTCTCATGATGAGATGAACGCCACTGTCCGTGCTCACAATGTCGCTGATCTCTCCCACTTGCAGTGCAAACGTCGCTTCCTCGAACGGCTTTTGCATCTGACCGCGAGCAAACAAGCCAAGGTCGCCACCCTTGTCGTGCGACGAACAATCCGAATGCACCTTTGCCAGCTCGCCGAACGTGTCTGACTTGTTCGAGGCACTGTTGATCTCTGCTTTATGCTCTCGCAAGATGGCGATCGCTTCGTCCTTGGACCGAGTGATCGTCGACTGCCAAACCGAGTCAGTAAACAGATGGGAAACCTCGCGGATATAACGCACGTCTTTCCAGCTCGACGGACGTCGACTCTCCTTGTGTTTGATCAGCAGATGACTTGCCCTGATCTGCCCTGGTTGATCGAGGTAGTGTGCACCGGGAAGTTTGCGTAATTCGTCTTTGGGTAGTGGGGGGTCCCACGTCGAGGCGTTTGTATTCCTATTGAAATAGTAGGGGACCTTATGGGTGGACGACATGCGAATTTCCCATCCAGGTGAGGACTGTTCAGATGATACCTTCAGTGTCTGATCCTCTCTACATGTCCGAGACCACAAACCATTGTGTAAAGAGTAGATCAGCGTACGGAGATGCGACTGGAGATTGCACTGGTACAAAGTTACAACTGGGAACAAGCAACTATCTTGCTTATATAATGCACCCACCGTACCGACTCAAAGGAAATGGCAGTCGTGGTCTATGTACATGAGGATAACACGCTCCCCCTATCAAGGCGAAGTGTCCCTCGATTATTTACGTTGGATAAGTGTGCCAAGAGCCGATGCTCGGGACAGGCTGACAATCCCGCTCCAATGTTCCGATTACAGCTCATTATGTACACATACAGATATTCCCTGCCCTATATCACCGCTCTGTCGCATACCCCTGCGGATTTCTGGTCTGCCAGTTCCACAGATCCCTGCACATCACCTCCAGCGTCTGAGCCGCCTTGAATCCAAGCTCCTTCTCGGCAAGCGTCGGGTCGGCAGTCAGATCTGGGACGTCGCCACGTCTACCTCGGTGACAATTAGCTGTGGGAGCAAGATACAGTCATCCACATTCCTACGCACCGCCTGCCAATGATTTCATACTTGTAGTCGAATCCGGTAGCTTCCCTCATCGCATCAACGATCTGGAGAACACTCATCCCGCGGCCTTTGCCAAGGTTGTAAGCCTTGTAGCGAGCTTCATCGGGACAGTTATCAAAGACTTTGGAGTCTGGCGCGAGCGCATCGAGGGCAAGCAAGTGCCCAGACGCCAGGTCGAGCACATGAAGGTAGTCCCGGACACACGTACCATCCCTTGGATCGGTCAGTAATAGTCATATGTATGTTCGCGTCCCAACTTACGGGGTAGGATAGTCGTTTCCGAACACCTTGAGTATCGAATCGCTCACTCGCCCAACTGCCATGTGGGCTAATAGAGGTAGGAGATTCCCAGGACGACCACGAGGGTCCTCTCCGATCAATCCAGAAGGATGAGCACCGGCAGGGCTACACCAAACTCAGCGACAAATCGACTTCGAGGTAGAAACATGCTTACTTGAAGTAACGAAGGGAGATAGCGCACCAACGCTGGGGTTCAGCTGCGCCGATGGGTAAGCGTGATACCACGTCAAGACAAACTGTGATCTACCATGGCACAGATCATCGATGATCGTTTCTGACACTACCTTGGTCTTTCCGTAAGGACTTTCGGCCTCCAAGCGTGTTGTTTCGGGAATTGGGATGGTCGGAGGTGTCCCGTACACCGTCGCAGATGAAGAATAGACAATCCGAGTGCAATCATAATCTGACATGATTTGCAAGAGTGAGATGGTCGCAGAGACGTTGTTGGCATAGTAAGTCAAAGGTATCTCGACCGATTCGCCGACCGCCTTGTAGGCCTGTCAAGCGTCAACGTGGGTCAAGGCGCACGTCTCACACGAGGCAGCCCGAACACACGCACTGCAATGTGAACAACCCCCCAGATGCCACCTTTGCCATATCTCTCGAAAACAGCTCTGACCTGCTCGGGGCTTGTCAACTCGCATTGGAAGGTATCGATCTCTGCGCTTTCTTTGTCCACGTCCGTCGCGTTTTCGGGTAGTGCATCGTGTGCAAGTTGCGCGACACGTGTCAGCGCGGTAGGGAGGGAATTATAGTGGTTATCAATCGTGATCACCTTGTATCTTCTCGTCTGTTGCAAGGCGAAGACGACATGGGAGCCTGAAGACCGGTGAGCGCATGAATTAAGGAAAATCGAATAACCCGCTCCTTGGGAGAAAAAAAAGTACCTACCGATATAGCCAGCTGCGCCGGTGACCAGGACGCGCTATGGGAAAGATCGTGAGCTGGTGGGTCGGATTCCAGAGACCGACGCACTCGTAGACCATGCTCGGTGGACATGATTGCTCGGATTGGACTGGGTAATAACGCGACCGCTGTCTGTCAGAGTTGGGAGAAATGTGATGATCAGATCGGCAAGCTTGAGCCATTGCCATTACTTAAAAACACGCGACCGTGTTGCCATCAGTATTGCACTGAAATACCAGCCAATTATTCCCATCTGTCACTGTCGCAGTGGGGCAATAGTATACAACTCCATATCCTGATCACCGATCCTCCATCCTCACATCCCCTTCGCCATCCTGCGGAACACCCGTATTGCTCTTCATATCCGTCATATTTTCCTCTTTCTTGTCCTCGGACATGTCAGCTGTCATCAGCGCCGACTCGCCACCAGAGTTGGCATTCGTCCCACTCTCGTCCGTCTTTTGAGCCTTCTCCCTTTCCCTCTCTCGCTCACGTTCCCGCTCCTTCTCTGCCTCGATCTCCTGTGCGAGGAGGAGTACATCGCCCGTTCCAATCTTCCCGAAATGTTGCAGGTGCTGATCTCTTGCAGTTCGCAAAGCTAGCCACGACCACCGTTGCTTGTTCTACGTGAACGTGTCAGCTAGACCACAGGAACACGAAAAGATGATTCTTACATCTTCGAGTTTTAGTATTTGTTCGTCATTGGGTGGGGCAAGGGCTGGTGTCGACGATGGTGCCGGAGTCGTCGTTGCGGGCGCTGGCGGTATCGGAACTGGAGCTGCGACAGCCGGGGCATTTGAAGGGCCTTCGGTCCCGGGTACCCTTGCTGGCACAGATGTCCCAGGCTTAGGAGGAAGTGAGGGATGGAGCGGGGATCCAGCAACTGGTTGAGGAACAGCCGACGAAGGTTCTACTTTGGCAGGTTCCACAGTTGTTGTTGACACTTCCTGCGAGGGAGTGGATGCTTCCGTTGCTGGTGGAGCTTGAGCAGCGGCAGCTTTGGCCCGAGCTTGAGCTATTCGCTCTGCACTTTTTGCCAGTGCTTTCCTCCGCATATCGATCCGAGCATCTTCTTGCTTGATCTTTTTCACGAAATCTTTGACATCACCCGCTCTTGTATAGCGCAGTCAGTAAAGTAGGCCTTGAATGAAAAACGACGATAGCTCAACTGGAAGGGGTTCTGGAGATCGGAAAGATCCCTGTATCCCATTTCCCAAATCTCCGTCAATGGTTGAGAACCAAGATTCCACTTCCATCCCTCTGGCTCCTCTCTTCTCTTTGCACGCAAGTCCTTCGTCGCTTCCTCGAGCCCAACTTTCTTCCCGTCCACCTCTGCGCTCCATGGCTCACGGTCAAACGGGGCGCACAGGTCGTTTTTCCACTTCACCCAGTTTTTCTCCCGCTCAAGGATGACGTTGACTGTGTCCGCAAAGGCTGGTCCATTTGGAGCAGTGGAACGTAATTCCGCGATCGCTTTGACAATGGTATCTTGAACCCACTGCGCATCCGTGGGCTCAAGGGTAAAGTCCATCTGGAGGGACCGATTACGTGGAGTGGCCCACGTTGCTTTTGCAGACTTCGTGAACGACAACAAGTGGTTAAGGAGGATGAGAAGTTGGAAAAGAACTTGACGTCGGAAATGCGTATCTGCAATCTAGACGCATCAGAATGTAAAATTGAGTGTCGGGAATTTCAACGAGGATGAATCAACAGACTTCGAGACTCAGGAGGTCCGGGCTTGTGAGGAATTTTGCAAAGAAATAGTCGCTAGTATTGGTCTCTTCCCCAGGTCCAACCTCGCGCTTGCGTTTCAGAGGTCCAGATTGACCCGCCGATGCCCTATTCCCCATCATGGCACGCTCTTTCGTCGTGGCTTCTTTGATGACAGGCAAAATTTTCTCTACAACCTGCTTGAAATCATCAAAGGTACTCGGAGTAGCAAAGATAGGCGGCCGCGAGAATGGGAGTTGGAGGGACCAGAAGGTTGTGTAGAAATCTTGGCAAGTCGAGCGTTGAGGCATGGAAAGAACACCAAACGTAAAGTAGATCGTACCATCCTTGTCGACCTTTGACTGCTTCTTTGCTTCATCGTTCCCCTGTTCTTCGTCAACGTCCATTTTATCACCCCGAACTGACGGTTTTGACGACTCGCCGTTCATCTCGACATCACCGCGACCAACTTCCACAGTTCCCTCCCACACGGGACCATACTCTCCTCGCAAGTTAACACCACTTCTCTCGCCCAAAGGGAAAACACCACTAAGAAAGGTCAATATGCGCCCACAAAACATCGTCGTGGAACCCGTCTTGGACAAACGCCGAAGGAGGTCGTTCAACGTTCGAAGCAATATGAGTGCTTTGCCTTTTTGCGGAACCATGCCTTGCGTGAGCCGCGACGCTTGCATCTCGATCCAAGAGAAGATATGGGAGCACGACACGATCGTTTGCATCTCCAACAGGTCTTGAAGCACTGTAAACGGGAACGCTGCTTCACAAGCATCTGCGCGTGTTCATTGTCAGACTCGGTGTTCCAAGTACGTGCCCAAGTGCGCGAACCTTGCTCGGTGAACGTGAGGACGAGATCGAGTCGGTCTCGTAAACCATCGTAATAGTCCGCACTCTTCTCCTTCAAAGCATTCCCTTCCGTTGCCTAGAGATGGACGTCCAGTCGATATCCGCTCATCAGCTCAAGACGAGACAGCAGGACGCACCGCCAACGCAAAGACCTCCTTCCTAAGCACGAGCTCCCACCGACTCCGTACGTTCTCTTGTGAAGATGCGTCCCGGAACTTGCGCACCTCCTGTGCGACTTTCTCATCGAGTATTTTCTGGTCAAATGGACGCGCGGGGAGGGACGCGAGCAGTCGCTGGATGCATTCCGCTTGCGAGGTCATGGACGGCAAGGCTTGAAAGACTCTGCCGAGATGCCGCTTTGCAGTTTGGCCTAATTCACACTCCGCGCATTATCGGCCTTGACCATGTCCTTCGACGATCTCCACAGCAGCCCTGCATCAAATGGTCGACCTCCAACGGAGGCCGCCGACATAGAGCTCGACGTCAGGTTACTGGGTTCTCTTGTTGCGGAAAGCGAGGGAATTCCCGCAGATGATTCAGAATTATCAGAGCTGTTGGCACGCCTGGACATCGCTGATATCATGGCTAGCGATGTAGAGACCAGACTGGACGAGATCCTTGACACACTGGACCAAGTGCTAGCAACCTTTGAGGTAAAGGATAGCGATAAACCACAGGGAGCCACAGTACCGCGCTCCGAATCACAATCCGAACGCCCACCTTCAGAGTAATCATGAGGTTAGTCATTCATATTGTTTGATCGCGCAGAGCCCAATCTACTCCAACAGCTTTGGATGTAGTTTCGTATCACATCATAGAGCGTGATCATAGAGCATGATTCTACCCAGAAGCTAAAGTCCACCACAACTAGTCCAGTGTGTATGTAGGAGGATTTACATCCATCAAGCTCAAGGATATCCAATGTAAATCATGGCTTCGAGTCTTCTGCGAGCGCAGCAATTCGTTTTACAGTGTGTACAACGTCTGAGCCCTTACGAGCGAACACCAGCTGGGATCATGATTGATCAAACGTTTGCGTCACGACGTCGGTGAACAAACGCACCAGATATGGGTTCGCATCCAATCCAGTGGTATCCGCAAGTATTTCACCTTTCGGGACTTCTGTGACATTCGAATCGTTGTACTTGAACCACTCCTCCGGTTTGTCCGGGAGGTTTCGAGAGTAGAAAAAGTAGTGCCCGAACGATGGCGATGAGCCTCGGTGAATGAAAACCGAAGTGAGTTCATAAGCGAATGTCATCTCGTCCTTCCATATGTCTTCCAACTCTTCCTTAAGTCTCGCAATCTCATTGCGAATCTCTTGAACTTCCGTCTTGATGACCTCCTGCTCGTTATTCAATTGAACCACAAGCTCGTCGTCGAGTTGGGGTAGCTCGACACTGTCTTGCTTAGTAAGGAAGCTGAGGGTACTGTTGAGACAGGCGTCGAAGGGTGCAGCCTACAAAAGTCCGATAAGGTCTGTATGGGACGTTCGTGAACCTATACATACCTTGTGTTCAGTGAGCAAGCGTAGACGTTCCCTCTGATCGATCAGCGCGGTCTGTATGCGTTTAGACTTTGCTTTCTTTTGCGGATCTACCGAGTCGAGGAAACGATCCATGTAGATCGTCTCACCAAACTTTACGTATGCTTGGGATTTGTACGGTTGCAAGGTTTCTCGGTTGAATTGCACTCGCTACAAATACTCAAGGTCTGCACTTCTTATAGCGAAAAAATCGTGCGTACCTGCAGCTGAATCTGCATCAAGGGAGGAAGCTCAACAAGTGAAACCTCCATTCTCGCCTTCCCCCCCTCGTAATCGACTAAGTCGTCAAAGTATCGACTTAGACCATCGTAGATGTCAATCCCGCTATCGGCGACATTCACAGGCAGATGAGAAAAGAGATCCTGTTTCTCTGTGATCGATGCCCGTGACTTTCGTTGATCTGGAGTCAGGCGTTGCCTCAGCTTGCCATAAAAGAGCCTGACAAGCACCGTCAATGTGAGGTCCACGGGCAATGATGGGACGAGAGAACCTTTTCACGAGGCTACCCTTTTCTTGTAGATCGCTTAAGCCGCTGAAGTTCAGTAAAGCAATCTCAATCTGGAACATGCAATTATCCATGCACTCGGATACATCGTGCTGTTTACCTGGAAAAAATGTGGCTGTGTTTCTCAGCAACTCAAATAAAGACTTACCGAACCGCATCACGGAGTCAGACGTGGTTTGCATTTTTCTCTCAGGTAAAGATGACCTTTTGGGCGCGTCTCCGTCACCCTGTTGTACGGAACTCATTACAGCCGTCTCTTTTGAGGAGATAGACTTGGAAGACGAGCTTGAGCTACTTGCCGAATCAAGACGAGGCGACTTCGATCTACGAGGTGACGATGGATGTGAGACCATCACGTACCCGTTCTTTTCCGAGTCAGACACAGGTGACTTGGGTGGTGCGACCTCATCAACGTCCATCGCGTTGTCATCCCGAGCGCGTTTTCCAAGTACGGTGTCGCCCGGGTCTGCGTCGGCAAGGCGGCCAAGGGATTGCGAATCCTCCACAAGTGTAGCATCAGTATCATTGGAAGAGTCAGTTCCTCTGCTTTCCGCCTCTTCGTCTTCTTCATCCCGCGAGGTTACGAGGGCAAGCTTGGCGAGATCCATCGTAGGTGTGACAGAAGCCTTCTTGGAGTGCTCGAGATTCCAAAACAAGTCGGCCAGTTGACTGACGACTAGCGCATTGTCAAGATGACCCAGTTCTCTCAAGCCATGAACAAACATACATTTCTTTGACCGGAAAATCTCCCGCCTTGTGACCAACCGTCCACCAACACGATGTCTCTTGATATCATCATCCGAGTATTTCTCGTCCTCTAGTGCCTTGACGCTCGTATTTGCCAATGGCGCAACAGCGTCTCGAAGTTCTTTGATGGTGTAGAAATACTGCAAGAGGGAATTCAAGTAACACGTATTGCCCAGTTGGTTGAGGCCCCTTGGGAAGTCAAGTCGTGTTTCTGGTGCTATCTCACCCGCTAATCGTGACATGAGACGTCATTCCCGTACTCAGCGCAGTGGACACCTACGGTCTTGCCCAGTTGCTAGGAATGTCCGTAATCGAGAGCTATCTCTGGCCTCTGCGATCATCGTCAGGGCGTCTTTCATACGTGCAGTTTGGTGAGGTTGTTCATCAAGCTAATAAACCCTGCGTGAGGGCACGATATACTGATGAACTATCAGAGCACATACCCGCACCAAGTACACTGTGATCAACATCGCATCAACCACTTCCGAAGGGACTTCTAGGATAGTATACGCCCGGCTTGGGTCAATACCATCCCTTGTGTAATCCTCCCACAATTTCCGTAGGTTCACGCTGCCTCTTGATTCTGCCACGAGTCTGAACGCATCGTTGGCATCCCTCAGTCGCTGCGCGCCATCCCTTGGATCCCTCCAGGCCCTCTTCAAGCAATCTCTCCAAGCCCCAACCAAGAAGTCCTCGTCGATATCGTCCTCGTAATCTACGCGGAGCAAGTTGTCTTTGCCGAAGCCAAGCATTCTAACGGCACCAAGACGATCCTCTTCAGTGTACCGGTCCCTGGTGCGCTCTTGCAGAACAAGATTTTGCAGTTCCTGAGAGGGAGTGTCGCCAAATTCTTGGATAGCTTGGAAAATACCATAAAATTGAGTGAAATAATGCGATGTCTGCCTAGGATCGCATCTACACTGTGCGAGATATGCAAATCCCAAGAGCTCTGAAATTTATTGGCTCAGCACAGAACACACCATGGGGGAGATCGACCCACCGGACGAATACGTCATGGGAGTCAATCCCAGCGACCTTACGGCACGCTCAACAGGCTCATATTCCATGAACGCAGGCAGCTTTGCCACTCTTTGGACTATACATCCCAGTGAACAACGTGATTAGAACGGACAAGACGAGACGTACTCTGATCGGGATGTGCTCCTATACCCATCTGATACATTTCACGGACAGAATCCAATTTCACCCATACTCTTGCACAAGTGTACTGTTTAAGCGCATTGCCTGCGCAAAAATTCAGCGAACGTCCAGGAATCCTCAGAACACGTACTGTGTCGGCGCTGGTAGTCGAGCAACCAAGCGCTCATCTCCACCCAGAAACGGAGAATCTTTCTACCATTTTGCCGGCCCTCCAAAGTGCTTGGATCTGTATTGGGAGGCGTAATGGAAGTATCTCGCACACCAGTCGGCGTGACTGTCTCAGCGATGACGAAGCCCAGGTAGCCAAAAATGCAACGACTAGGCATGTGGGTCGCATGAGCAGGATCGAAAACAATCAAATTTGTCCTCACACTGCGGATGTCCATCCGATCTTTCGTTGAAATACTGGACGAGAAATTGTTATGCCTCGATTTTCTCCCCTCCATAATTTGTTCTCGATGATACTACATCCTATGAGTATCTTGCAGTGTAGCATGAAAGATTGAACGCACACTAAGAAGGTCTCCAACCCCGAGACAACAGATTCTTCTCGGCTGCGGCCGGGAGCCGGATTGTCCCATCTCTCTCGCGTGAACTCCTCGATGTACTTGACGGGTATAACACCAGGGATGACTTCGGAAACAATGCAATACAACGAGCATTGGCAACAAAGATAGAGGTCTAACAGGTCACCTGACTCCTCGGGAACTGACTCGTCCATAGCATCATCTGACAGTTTATCGAGTGAAATTGCATCCAGGTTGAGCGACGTCACTTTACGCCGCTTTTGTTTCTTCTGGACGGATATTTCCCATTCTGAGCGGCGGAAAGCCGGATCGAGTTTCAGCGCATCTACAGCCCTTTCGTAGCGATGGAAGTGGTGGGTCAAGTTCACTGGACCAAAAGGTTGTTCTCCCTCCCCGACGCACGATGTCGTCCGTTTGCGACGCGCAAGGTCTGGGAAGGGGGTTTCTAGATCGGGAACGAATGAATTTGCTAACGGAGGCATCATCGTCGAAGACTTCCATTGGAGAAGAACCCAACTATTATGCTTCCTGCAATAGTACGCGTTTGGATGGGGTATGGAGTATGTAAGGTCATCCACAGAAGGCGGCTGGAATGGTGGACCGATATCGTCGCTCTCCTGAAAGGAAGTGGCCAAGGGCTTGAAATCTGGCGGGTCGACGCTGACCGAGAACAAGGAATGTTCAGGATTGTGTAAGAGGTCGGCTAGGTATGGGGGTAATACTCCTGGGCCTGGGCGTTTGTGCAAATCGCGAATGGAAGCGTCCCACCAGTGTTCCTCTTCGAATTTATCTCGACCATCGATGGTAGGACCTTGTGATGAGGGCCCGCCATATGATTGCGCCCAAGTGCCACCGCCATCCCAAGGGGTCGCATCTGTATTCCACGTGTCCGTAGACGTGCCCCATGCAGGTTGACTCCCTGCCCAAGTACTGTCGACCTGAGCCCATACATTATGGACCTCATCGGCTGGCAAGAGGCCGGGCATAGAATCGTTGGTGATGGGCGCCTCCTCAACAAGCTGCGGCTCGCGAAAGGGACTTCCATCTGAAGAACCGTACACTGGAGGTGGTGAATTGGGCTGGATGACCTTTGTATGGGTTGAGCCGACGCTTTTTCGGGCAGGAAGTGGAGGTGGCTTTGATGCATAGAAGCTGGTGGTTGGCACTGTGCTTGGTGCCTTGGAAGTACTTGCGGATGGTGTAGGTTGGGGTGACGATGGCATGTGACGAGCTAGCTGTCTGGGATCACTTTGGTCCATAGCGCAGCTTGCCAAGATTTGCAAACTGCCTTGAAGCTGCGACGAGATGATATCAACGCCCGGAATGAGCCCGTGACGGCAACTAAGTGCGTGCAGACGTTGAAAGGTACTGAGAGGGTTTGAGGACGATCAGGATGTCTGGATCATCCACACAAACAAGACGAGCAGCACGACGTAGATTGCAACTTGATCAAGCACGCGTCACTCCATACACTCCGTAGCACTGCTTATGTAATCCAGCTTTACGTCTACCCATCCTGCACCAATAAATGTTTACCATGTCGCTCAGAACTTGTAGACCTAGAATAATCATCACATGAGCCACATATCGTATAGCCTGTGCATGGAGCCAACCTGGTCCGCTGTATATCCAAGATTCTTCAGAACACCAGTCAGCTCTCCTTGTCTGGGACCATCCTTCTTGCCAGCAAGAGAAAGGACCTGGGGCGGAGGGCCTGTGACACTCGTCAACTTCAGCTCGTCCACCCTACGGCAAAACGACGCACCGCAAATAAAGACCTTCACTTTGTCACCAAGAGAGGGAGGAGCGAAGTGTTGCTTGATGAGGTCTGCGTTAACATACCCGCTCGGTCCTGGTTCCAAGTCACACCGTGAGCGTCACCCCGAAAGCTGGAAGAATATCCAATCACCATTCCAGGTCGCAGGAGGTTTGTCAAGCACGTAAACGACATCAAAATTGTCAGGGTGTTTCTTCTTCATGGCGTCAAACTCTTCGCGAAGAAGGATGTCTGCTTCGGTCACGTTTGCAAAGATCAACTTAAACTTGGTCTTGTTGCTTTTATCCGCGAGTGCATGTTGTACAACCTGGTACAGGGGCGCGCTTGAGGGTTACAATTAGACGGGCGAGAGATTTTCTTTCTTGCCTGCGGACTTACATGCCGGAGCCTCCACCAATGAGACCAACCTCGTCGAGTTCGTTCACTACATAGCGTTCAATTGACATTCGTCACACGGAAAAGAGGGAATCACTCTTCCAGGACCATTTTGGCAGAGGTCCCTTGACGGCAAGCTTGTCACCGGGTTTCAAAGAATGGATATACTTGGAGACATTGCCAGTTTCATACTTCTTGATGATGAAGGTTAATTCTCCTTCTAAATCTGATGGAGAGATGGGGGTATAGGGCCGGTACATGGACTTTCCGTTGGCATCCTGGAAATCCTCTGCCTTGAGGTATACGCATGAGGATACCGGGAGAAGAGAGGCTTTCCCTTCGCCCAAATCAAAGACGAACCTATCATTCCGACATGTAGGTGCCTGTATGATCGCACGCCAAGGTGAGACTTACTTGGAGGTATTATGGTTGTACGGCTCGACCCTCTTGAGCTTGATGTCGACAAAGTTTTGGGGGTCCAGAGGACTGGCCAAGACCTTGTTTGGCTTGACTTGCCCTGCTTCACCTTTGTAGTAATACTCGTAAAAAAGGTAAGCACCCAAGGCGCCGCCGACGGGCAAAAGGAGTCTAGACCCTGCAGACTTTTTGGCTGCGGGCAGTGCTTCTGTGGAGTAAAGCCTGGTCTATGAAGCTCAGACGAATACCGGTGAGGATGGAATGGGTGGCGAACATACCGCTGAGCGGGCTAAAGCGGCAGCGCGGATGAAGGACATGACAGAACAATGGTAAGAGTGAAGTCGGTTAGCCTGAGAATTAGTCCCATGCGCGCTCGCTGAGCGGCCGTAGCGAGTTGGCGCGTAAGTAGAGTCTCATATGGGTCGGGGACCTCAGACACACCGGCCGAAATTTACAGAGGCCGCTGGGAGGCTGAGGGTTACCTTATTATCGTCTCCTTCGTGATTTGGATGGCACCCATCTGAGTCTCTTCTTTCCGCCATCTTTCTCTCAAAGTCCTGCTTGTACCAACCTCTGTATCAATCAAACTTCACCATGTCTTTTGTCAAGCTTAGCATATTCGGCACATCTTTCGAGGTGCGTCCCTTGCATCACGGGCCCTGGATGCCTGACGATTCCTATCGATTCTCAAGGTCACTACGCGTTATGTCGACCTACAACCAGTCGGAATGGGTGCGCTAGCTACATCGTTCGATCTCCACGTTTCCCGCTCACCAACATGCTGACAGGGGCATTCGGTCTCGTCTGGTACTATTCTTCACCACTTGCTACCTGCCGCCCACGTCTCATATGTGTCTAGTTCTGCAAAGGACCAACTAACAGGCTCGTCCGTCGCGATCAAGAAGATCATGAAACCATTTAGTACGCCCGTCCTGAGCAAACGAACGTATCGCGAACTCAAGTTGTTGAAACACATACAACACGAGAACGTGGGTTCTCTCGCGACCTCCTCGCATCTCATGAAACATACATGGGCACTCTAGATAATCAGCTTGAGTGACGTGTTCATCTCCCCTCTGGAAGATTTGTAAGCTTTACTATTCCTTTTCCCGCCCCCACGCTTATTTCGCAATACAGATACTTTGTCACGGAACTTCTTGGCACGGACTTGCATCGCCTATTGACGTCGCGTCCGTTAGAGAAACAATTCATCCAGTACTTTTTATACCAGATTCTGGTGTGTGTGTCGGTTCTAATTATTGACAAGCTCATTCACAGCCAACAGCGCGGTCTGAAATATGTTCACTCTGCCGGAGTTGTCCATCGCGATCTGGTGAGTCATGGCATCCGGCTCCGTTTGCGCAGTCCCAACTCATCGCTACCAGAAACCGAGCAATATTCTCGTCAACGAAAATTGCGACCTCAAGGTTCGTTTTTCCATGTCGGCTCTATTTCTGACATGACTGACGAGGGGCAGATATGTGACTTTGGTCTGGCACGGATCCAAGATCCGCAAATGACAGGATATGTCTCGACAAGATATTATCGTGCCCCTGAGATCATGTTGACATGGCAAAAGTACGATGTGGCGGTTGATATTTGGAGTACTGGATGCATATTTGCGGAGATGTTGGAAGGGAAGCCGCTGTTCCCTGGCAAGGACCGTGCGTTTCGCCTTTTCTTTTTCTGTGGACTTGACTGACGAGAGAGTAGATGTAAACCAGTTTTCAATTATCACAGAGCTCTTAGGGACGCCCCCAGATGACGTCATCGAAACCATCGCCAGTGAAAATGTCCGTCCCTCCCCCAGCTGCATATTCTCGCTTTCTCACGCCTCTCCAGACACTAAGATTCGTCCAAAGCTTACCCAAACGCGAGCGTGTCCCTTTCAGTCAGAAACTGAGAACTAACGACAAGGATGGTTAGTCGGTCTTGGCTGCGTTCTGGCGCGATGAAACTCACCCGCCGCTAGCGTTGGATCTTTTGGAGAAGATGCTGGTCTTTGACCCTCGAAAACGTATAGATGCTGCCATGTCTCTTGCGCACGAGTATGTCGCGCCATATCACGATCCAACCGATGAGCCGGTCGCTGCGGAACAGTTCGATTGGAGCTTCAACGATGCCGACCTTCCTGTAGACACATGGAAGGTCATGATGTACAGCGAAATTCTCGGTCAGCTCCCCCGCGCGGTCAGTTACCTCGATTGATAACTTTTGTGTTACCAGACTTCCACCAGGTCGGCGACTCAGCAACCTCTTCTGGTGTTGTCCCAGAAGGCGCACTTGCAGGACCCGAAGCGCCTAACCCCACCGCCGCTGCGGCCAAGTAGATATTCGCCTCCTTCAGGTCTTTCGCTCAGAGGAATGCTTTCAACTTGGTCTGTCCCTGATTTTGTCGGATGCGAAGTGCTGCTGATTTTCACTTGCAAATGCAGTTTCTTGGTCGAGTATGGTACCATAATCCCCGTGTTCTCGAGTTCTCATTGCATTTACTACCGCCGCTGTCTCCGGTTCGTAATACCTTCACCCATCATTTTGCACTATCCGGTCCTTGGTGACTTCTATTCCGTCTTTCTGCGCGCGAGAGTAAATTCTCAGCCCTTCGAATGTACTGCCTCGGTTCTATACATAGCAGTCCTCATCTACCTTGTAGTTGTATGCTGCTTAAACTTATGAGTTCGTGGACTCTGGTTAGATGTATCTAGGGCCTTCGTGCCAATCCGATTCGTTAGATGGTCACACAACGTCACTACTCAGTCACTATCCACGATGATAGCACGTCCAAGTCGACGCGGCAATCGACCAAGGGCCCTTGACGTTTCTTTCGGCATTGAAGATCCAGACGACTCAGCAACTACATCTGATGCCAGCCGCAAGCGGGATCGCGGTGACGCTGGTGATGCAGATATCAGAGTGCGTGCTTGGACCTTCCACTCAGTCACACTGACCCGCAGCCCTGCAGGGCACGAAACGGCGCAACCTCGATGCAACTCCGCAGCCCAGTGAGGGTATCAGTTCATTCTAACACTTCCTCGTTCTGACCTCTTTTACATCAGTACGGAAATACGAACCACGGCCGTACGAAATCTTGGAAACAAGTGATGTGCTCGTCTTCGGTGAAGAACAGGAACCCCCTGACGAAGACAGGAAGCGAACTCGCATTCTTTCCCATTTTACCTTCTTCGACGCTCGTCATGAAAACTGTATGATCTCACTCGATGTCCTCGACGAGGGTATGGGTGGCGATCATCTCGTTCTCGGCGCCGGTTTCATCCTTCCGAAATACGACATAGATGAGGACGAAGGTCAGGAGGATGATCTCGATGCAGAAGCTGAGCAACAGTATATCCGCATGACACCCATTCTCCGGTACTTTACGAGATACTGGGAAACGGACAGGTGCGTGATCTCCAGGGGGTATATGGGGTACCGTATACTGACGTGAAAAGTCCGTTTTATGTCGAAACGGAGCACGCCATTTACGAACTCAAGGCTTTGGAGCCATCCAAGAAATATCGAAGCCAATTCCGCCCCTTCTGGAAGCTGCAGACGATATTGCGACTCGTGATATCCTCCGCTGCAAACGATCCAGAACGAGAATTTTCTGCTTTCATGCGAGAATATAACGGTGTTGTAATCTTCGGGCAAACCATGACTGAGCGTGATCTATGGGATACTGTGAGTTTATTTCGTCCCGGAGAACGACCATTAATTGTTTTTTCCTAGGTCCCGAAGCTACGCGAAACGCTAGAGACTGTCCCATATGGAGATAACCTCCGAGCATCCATCGTCATCCACCACCTCCTTTCTCGCTTGGCCCCAATCATATTCAAGCCTGTAGGCAAGAGGAAGCCAGAAGACAAACGGCCGTCAGAAAGTGACCTCCGCGTCCAATACAAGGGGAACTTGGACTTAGCAGTACTGCGTACGACAATACGTACACATGTAACCCCACGAATCGCGCAATTGGCCCTCCCATTATTCAGAGAAGTTCTTCGAGTCGTTGGACCCCACCCTCGAGCCGAGCCTGAGGTAGTACCGGAAGAGGGGCTTACCCTCCGGCTTCAGGGTTTTTTGATGCGCACTCAAGCCCGCCGGCTTGTCCAGTTCCGACCGGATCAAAGGATACGGCATTCACGCTGGCTGAAGCACATATTGATAGATGGACTGGAATACAAGGTAGGGACGCAGGGTCTTCTTACTTTTCTATAGGCTGACGGGAGATTGGCAGGTCGGAGACACTGTCCTGTTTTATCCAGGGGTGGGTATTCCGCCAAATCCTAATGATCTCCCTCTCACGGACACTCTTGCCGATCACTTTTGGTAAGGTATTTCCGCATAGCCTTACAACGTCTCATTCAAGTTTCGTTCAGGTTTGCTAAGATCGTACACATGAACGAACTGGATGAGACTGTCCATGTTCAATGGTTTGAGCACAGCTCCAAGACGTTCCTTCAAGAGTTGGGGCACTCCCAAGAACTGTTCCTGGTCAACCATTGTAATACGCAGGCGTTGAAACATATCATCGGCAAAGTTGATACACACTACATCAAGCCTGATCAATCCCTTGCAGACATCCGACCACATGACTACTTTTACAGGTACGAGCCATATAGTTGTGGTTCATCGGTTCTGACGGTGCGATCCAGGTATTTGTGGGACGACCGTGAAGGCACGTTTACGAATATTGATGTGAATGCGTTGGCCGCCTCTGCGCGAGACCCACCACCGGACAATTGCCCCGCATGCAAGATAGCTAAAGGGTTTGATGAAGGCACCGAGGTAGCAAAAATCCATCTTGGTGTACGATGGCACGGGGTTGAGTATCATTTGGATGATTGTGTCTTGATCAAAGCAGATGAGGGGCCATGCCATATTGGCCAAATCGTCAGATTTATCCATGGAAATGGGCACGACAATGTCAGAGTTGTTGTCCGGGTCTTTGGACGCACCGACAGGGTTGGGAGTCGACCAGACACAACACTCAAGGACGAGGTAAGTTTGCTTGCTTACGGATCCTTTTACTTGTTCACAACCTTGTATTTTAGAGACATCTATTTGTAACAGATGATGAGATGACGACCACAATCCATAACTTGATCGGGGTATGCTACGTGGTGGTCAAAAATGATATGCCCGAATTGGATGCATGGCTAGCAACGTCCCCCCGCCATTTCTACGTCAAATATCATTTTCCCTCACTCAGTGTCACGTCTTGGTCTAGCAAGCGTCGGATGCATTGGGACGACTTACCCGTTTGTCCCATGTGTTTGAAACAAGATTTCAGGAAATTCAACGGGATGAAAGTATTCTTGGAGAAGGAGGCACCTTTGCGTGTCTTTGACCCATTTGCTGGGACAGGCGGATTTGCTCTCGCTATGGAGGAGGTGGGTTGTTTCAAACTGACACACGCTGTGGAGATTTCACCGAGTGCAGCAAAGACACTGAGGTAAGGTCGATGTTTTGGACTATTGAGCTTGTCTGGATTTTGATTGTCAGGAGCAATGCGTCAGCGGACACCAAAGTATACAACCAATGCAGCAATCTTGTCCTTCGCCACGCGATCTTGACTCACGAAAACAAAAATCCTGATCCACTAATGTCCATCGAAGGCCACGAATTGCCTCCACCTCCGATGCCCGGTGACATCGACTGTCTTATCGCAGGATTCCCTTGGTAAGAGCCCATATTACCTACTTGGATCTCGCTGACTCGTCCACAGTCAGCCCCACTCTACTTTAAACATGTATCAGAAAGCCAATGATAGCAAGAGCAATCTAATTCTTACCGCTCTCTCCTTCGTCGACTTCCTCAGACCTCAATACTGTATGTTTGAAAACGTTCGGGGTTTCCTACGATACAACCTCCGCGCGCGTCAGCATGGTGAGTATTCAGTCAAGGGAGGTATCCCGATGGGTGGTCTGAAACTCGTCGCGGCGGCGCTTCTCGACATGGGGTAAGTCCGCCTCTACCTAGTTTAGTTGCGATAATGATGTCAGTACCGATACCACATAGATATCAACTTCGATGTGGTCTTCTTCAGGCTGCGCACTACGGAACCCCGCAAGCGCGGGTCCGGTTCTTCCTTATAGCTGCCAAACGCGGTTTGGAACTACCTTCATTTCCTCAGCCTACGCACGATTTCCCTGTCCCTGACGGTTTGGAAATCAAATTCCCAGAGGAACTCAAATTTCGACCGATAACCACACTTTCTGGCGTCGCGCCGCATCGTTATGTATCCGTACATGATGCCATCAGCGACCTTCCCAAGTTTGACTGGTACGGCACGTCCGCCTATGTGCAGGCATATCCATTTCTTAAAGCGCCTTCTTCCTCGTAGGAAACATCCTAAACAAGTGCTCAATAGACGTCAGATGGAAGAGAATGGTGTTAAGGAATGTCGTGAAGATCAGCCATGGTGTGGTTTTCACGGACCTGACGTTCCGTACGAACACGAGCCGCATACAAGGTTTCAACTGAGGTGCCGCAGTCGACCGACACGAGATATCCAACAGTACACGCGCACGTACGATCCTAAAAAGGTGGAAAGGCAGGTCTTGCCGGGCGTTGACGGCCGTGCGATGTACTGAATCCGTTTCGCGCCCTTAGGGTCGTCGAGATTCCCATCGAAGCTGATGCGGACTATCGAAGTAAGATATTCTGTCACTATGGTTCTCCTTGACTGAATTTATCCGGGTAGGTTTGAGACCTGATCTTTGGGAGTGGCAGCTTTTCAACCCTGCATCGTCGGTCGCCAGGATGGGCCTCCAAGCTGGTGAACAACAGTCAACACGTACGCGGGACACCTATCTGACTTCACTACAGGATTTTACGGACGCGTCCAACGAGACGGATGGTTCCGAACCACAGTCACAAATGTGGACCCGACGGCGAAGCAGTGTCGCGTGATACACCCTTATGTACATACCTACCCCCGGTCGTGCATGAGTATCCGTATTGACGCCTAGTTTTAGAGCAGACGCATCGTGACGGTTCGGGAACTCGCCCGTTCCCAAGGATTCCCAGATCATTTTGTATTCTATGCTCAAGATAGCCACGTCGTGACTGTGAGTGTCCTCATCTAGTTGTCGTCGACCCTGTAAGCTCAGTCGAAACCAGATGCACCGACAGATTGGGAACGCAGTCCCATGGCCAGTCTCGGTGGCGATCGCACGCGAATTTCGTGAGACACTTTACAAGGATTGGGTGAGAAGGAACCCAATCCCTGATGAACCTACGGATGAGGAATTTACGGATGATGAAGCTAGATCTATGGACGATGACGCTATGCAAGTCGATTGAGGGCTACCTAGTAGGTAATTTGGCTACTCTCGTAAATCATGTCGGAAACAGTCGACTTGAATCGATTGTTGAACCATACGCTTGTACTTGTCTAATTCTACCTTTTTGAGGTCATTGTCTGGTGGCATCGGTCTTCTTTTTCCAGGGGGTTGAGTCGACGAGTCGATCTATCGAGAGTGTGAGCACCAACCTGTGGTGTGTTGTGGGGTAGCCTTCATATGCTCGATACCCGAATCCACGACATGATCGCCGTTCAACGTTCAAGCCCAAGCGGGAGGCGAGCGATCTTAGCATCTAGTAAAGCAGCTGTTCAGTGAAAAGTCCAATGGCCAGAAAAAAGTTCATAATTACATGCCCACTGCGTCACTCCCAGGTCCCCTCCTCGTGCTCGTCCTCAGAGATCACCGCCTCCTCGTATCCAACCCAGATCACCTCCGAACAGCTCTCACAACCCGCGAGATGTGTCCCGTTCTCCAAATCATCCTGCGTGATGCGATACATCCCACCACACCGACACCTATACCCCCATTCCTGCGCCGAGTCTGCTTCCGTTCCTATCTCGGTCACCGTCTCTACCGCGGTGAATTCCTCGAGCGAGACGACCTGCGCCGGCCTCGGCCCGCACGATAACGCACGTTCATCTTCTCCCCGCCTTAGCAATGCATCATACGCCGCGCGTAAACCCACGTCCGAAAGTGTCCTGTACGCTTCTTTCAACAACGCCATGTCGACAGACGCCTCCTCGGGAGGCGGTGGCGGTCGATTCCGAGTCGGGTCCGCGGGCGTGTTTGCGGCAGAGGCTACTGAGGTTATGGGACCGTGATTGCGCGGTCGGGACTGTTTGTCGGGGTGGAGACGTAAGAGGGTACGATGGTAGGCGATCTTGATGTCGTTTGGGGGTGCATCTCGGGGGCTTTGAAGTAGGCTATAGAAATCCGGCGAAGGGGTGGTATGGAGCATCGCTTGGCAGCACTTGAGAGAGGTGCACCTGCGAGAGATCCGTATGTAATGTACATACCCCTCCCGAGAGAGACTCGGACAGTGAGTTTAGAAAGTACACGATAACGGTGACAAGAGACGTGAAGCGGTACTCGCGAGGACGACTAGTTAGAGCCTCTCAGACGAAGAGAGGCGCGGTGTCTATGAGGGAGCGGAGTCATACTTTGAACAAGCGCTTATACCTACTATTGGCTACCAGATACTTAGCCACCCACATACTTAGCCACTTTCTGAAACTCATCTTATCTCCTTCTACACAACTTGAATTTTACAGTGAAAACACATGTACTGTATATA
>JBBPRI010000203.1:0-34023 GCA_038092955.1 Boletus pseudo-olivaceus | reverse complement strand
AGTGCGGCCTTTTTTTTTGAGGTAGAACAAGGTTTTTTTTTGCACGGTAAGATTTTTTTTCGCGCGGCAGGGAAAAAAAGCGCAGCAGATTAAATGTGCAGGTTTTCCGCCATAGAGATCAGCGGAATGGAGAACTTTGACTTGCGCTCACGTCCTGAAAGTACTCGGGTCAAGCAACAGAATCCAAGTCCTGTTTCTGCTTCCCCTTGACGTTCTTGGCTTTTTGGACGGCTGGCCCGTGCCAGCGCTCGATGGTTCACTGGGCTTTATGTCCCTTGTCACTTTGTGGCTACAGCCAACTGTTCAGTCGACGCGCTGCTGAGAGTCAGGAGGAGCGTGACGCGACAAGTCTTTGGGGCCCGGACTCGGAGGCCTTTCGGCCCTAGCCGAGATTCCATATCCATCCACCTCCCTCTATCACGGGTCGTTGCAGATTATGCACTTCACTTGCGGGACGGGATCTGTACTCTATGACGAGGTCACTACCACCCGCTCCTTCCGAATCATGAGTAGTTACACTAGAATACGTTTCTACACCTACGGTACATACACAACAGTACACACGAACGTACCCGCAATCGGCATACTCATGAAACTTGGCTACCATTATTGTCTGCTGTTACTGAGGCTGTCCATGTCTATAAGCTCAGTTCGAAATCAACACGCTTTCTCCACCCGCCTCCTTTCCTTGCTCGAACACCTTTTCCAACAGTTGGTTGAACCGCCCCTTGTACTGGCCACATACACCGTGCCCCGTTTTCTCCCAGCACTGATACTCTGCTTCAGGCATGTGACGCTTCAGATTCTCACCTTCCGTGTGGGGAATGAGTTTATCCTCGGCAGCACTGAGAATCAACACTTTAGGCACGGACGCAGAGACTTTGGCAAGTCTGTCAGGCGACATGTTATGAGTCAGAGCTGCCGCCATTTGCCCCAGGGCACCCATCAGTGTTTGTGGTTTGGTGATTTCCATCCTGTGACGGAGAATCTGAAGGCGGATTGGGTGAGAGTCATCTCAGCGAGACCAAAATACATACCTCTCCCTCAACTTCTCTGTTGGTTCGGCCCTCTGTATCATTCTCTGCCAAAGAATCTAACCATTCGCTGGGGAACAGCATCTCCTCGATGATTGGAATCCTCTGATCCGGGTCAGATATGGTGAGCATCCTGGGCTAAAGAGTCAGACGAGCGCAAGGTAAACTGGGTGGGAGTGATGTGACCTCGCAAAGCGCAGACATCCGGACGGCTGAAACGCGTCAATCACTTGTTGTCTCGAGACATCATATATGCACACATACTGAGGGCATGCTAGCCCAAAAACTTCCGCCAGCACGCGTTACGACGAGACTGAGCGACATGATTCGTTCGGGGATGCGGTATGCGAGTTCTGAAGGGGGAGTTAGACGTTCCATCACTGAGATGTGGGTGAAATACCTTGGGCAATCATTCCACCCAAAGATATGCCGACAACGTGCAAACTACGATCCTCCGTCCACTGCAAATAATCGAGGAGGCAGATGATATCTTCCGCCATCCCGCTCGACCTATTGCCGAGTCAATACCTCACACTGACAAGGAACCGTGCACGAACGAATAAGGGCCCCGGGGGGACCCGCTCATGCCGACGCCGCGATTGTCAAAGACGAGGGTGGTGTACTGTTCTAGCTTGCCAAAATGGTCCACCTGAGGGAGCCAAGCAAAGGAGCTGTTGTTCATACTGCGCATGAGATGAGCATAAAGCGTGCGTTTTCGAAGACTCTGGACAGTCACCCCATGATGAAGATGATTTTCTGTGGACCGCTACCATGGACTTCAAAATAGAGAGAATGGCTTTCAAGAGGTCCGCGTTGGTGGCGAATCTGAGTGACTGGACACATGCCACGACGGGTGCATGTATGCGGGTCGAATATGGACTGGTACTCTGAAGCTACTTCTTGGTCGCCGAGGTTGGCCATGGTTGTGGTGTGAGACGACGCAAAAGCCCCTGTCATTCGAGATATCCAGAAACAGCACGTGTTGTTTTTTTCCAATTTACACAAGTAAAATCGATCAAACTACTGACTAGTATCACGTCTCTTGACTTTCTTTCTTTCTCCCCCAGGGCTCATCTAAACCTCCCACCAGATGCTTTGTTTCCCCTCCTTGTCTTCCCCTTCCTCACATTTATCGCCTTCCACTTTATCCTCCGCCAATCTCTTGTCCAAACTGGCCTTCAATTCAAAATATCTGCCATATGCGGCCCCGACCTCGCCCCGCATCCATATCATCTGGCATACACCAATCACTCCAAGGCAGACGAAATCCTCTGCGGCATGGTTGTCTTCTTCCACCGCCTCATGGACCCAGCCTATCATTCCATTCTCGCCAAGCTCTTCTCGGTCGTCGGTGTTGTCGCGTTGATCTCCTTCCTCGAAACCGCCCGCGATCGTCGTTCATTCCCCCTTCGCATGCCCACCGCCGTCAGCGTTCTCTTCCAACTCGCCTCCACATGCCCATCAATGCCCTTCTCTTCGTAATCATAGGCATCGCGTCCATGCGGCCCAGCACCACTTCGATCCCCCGCCCTCGAAAATCAATCAAGGCAATGCCGAAGCCCTCTTCTTTGGCTCCTTCCTCGGGTACGTCCTCCCCACCACCCTCATGCTTTTCCTTGTCCGCTCTTCTGTGACCGCCGCCCGGCAAGGCTTTCCCCTCATGACCCTCGCCATTGTTTTACACAAAGTCATTCGTCCTCCTTCTCGCTATGTCCAATCGGGTCATCCTATCGTCGTAGCCGCACTACAAGACACGAATATAATATCTCGACCTTGTCCCCGGGTGTTTCTTCAGAGAAGGTTGGTTCTTGAGTGAGAGGTACTTACTGCCAATCGCCGCACAGACCCTCCGGGACCGTCGGATGACTTGTGCGATGTGGCTTAAGGAACGTCAGCGCCAAAGCTCGCAACCGGTTTGGAAACGGGGTACCTCCCAAATAGGGCGGTGTAGTAATACAGCTCGTTGATGGTCATGAGCTTGAGGTTCCCGTGAATTTGCAAGGTTATCGGTGAGGGCCATAGCAAGAGCAATGAGACCGCGAAGGATCTCCCAAGTTCTTCATGGGGCAAAATCGATCCATGAATTGTGTCTCAAGTTTAGATCCATTCCATCTGGCATGTCGCTCACAAAGTTGGTGAACATGACAGACGCGCTACCAGCCCACGCGTTAAACCCCACAGCGTTCAAATGGATGCGCAATTAAATTGATAATTTGGAAATCTGTCGGGCTGCTTGTCAGATGTTCCAGGTCAACGTTTCAACGATCAACGCGTCGAGATATGCGGGAGTCTGCCGAATGATCTTCTGACCGTCTCATTTGAAGTCGGTTCGTGACTTGTGAGACACTGACATGACCCCAACACCTTGACCGAGGGTGTCATGAATGTTTGACGATACATTGCTAGTCGTGGCATCCGAAGTACACGGTAGGTTGAATGAGTTTACCACTTGGGCAGTGCATGCTCCTTCTGAAACACACCACCTGTCGACCAGATATAATCATTCAACGGTAACGTCTGGCTTCCATCTAGTTTCGAGATTCCCGACGGGGTGCTTGAACTTGCGAATTGTGATGATAAGGATTACTCTCATGCTTATCGGTTGTACGAGATCAGTGGGAATGTTCGTTCGGCGCCGCCATGGAAATACGTAAGTAGGTTTCCTCTCAGCCTCTGCGTTGCTACGTGGTTGGTCATCGGTTGCTTCGACGGTACGAGCTGCTGGGTCCTGCTTGCCATACGGCGACAACGCGTACAGGTTTTCTGCGAGATAAAAGCGAGGGTATAGAAGCGACGACGATAAGGAGTGTACTTATATGATGGCACGTTTGATGCCACATAACCGGAAAGGCAAATCTCTTATGTGGCTGTGCCGATACCGCGGTGCTCCACTCAAATGTGACAAATTCTAGAAATTTGTGTCTTTTGATTTGTGACGACCACCACCGTCCCAGTCCCTCTGTATCTGCTCGCCCCAGTGGAGCCCATCCATTCCTTTGTTACCGACGCTTTTTAAAATCCTTCGGCCTCACTGGATACCTGGTAATCTCCGTTCCCTGCCATCAGTTATAGTACATATTCAGTGGCTGACACACGTCCCAGTAAATTATTCATCCTCGTCTGTAACGACGTTCTCGTCGGCATCTACATAGACCATCTCACATCTGCGTGCGTTATTTTCACAGTCGGCGGGCGTGGACCCTTTGTCTCACCAACGCTGGTCTAGAATCGAACTTTGACGTGTCACATCAGTCTCGCCCCCATCCAGGCCATCACCGTATCTCTTGACTTGCTTTATGTCTCTCTTCATCTGCTTCTGAACACCCGATTCAGGTCAACCTTCCTCCTATATAACCTTTACCTGTCCTAACCCGCCTCGTCAGATTGAACCACCGCATCTCAACATGTCTTCCACGACGATCTGCATGACGGACACGTCCGTTATCCCATTCCCAACCCTTGACTCCACATACACACAGACCTCTAACACAGCAGCGGGCCCACTTCCCCACGTACCATGCAAAAGCCCACGTTCGAGCCCTCCGCTCTCCTTCTCCGACACATCATTATCAGACTCAAATTCGTCAAAGGGCTCCGAGAGCGCTGATTACGCGCTACAGAGTCGTTCTGCGACCCAGGAGCGCTGTGAATCAGGGTCGAGTTCTTCTTCTTCCACCCCCTCGGAAATACATCCTATCATCATCCCCCGTTCAATGCGTGTCGCTTCTCACCGCTCTACTTCCATCGACTCACGCGATATATTTGCTCCCGTTACCCCGGCTTCCACACCTGTTAAGATAAGGGCCGATGAGCGCTCATTTGCGGACCCAGAGGGCAGAAAGCAGACCCCTATACGTGATGCATCCGATGAAGAAGACACGCTACGGCCGTTTTCCGTGCTTAGACAGACACCGTTCTGCAAATTCGGACAATTGAGGTTGGAAGGATCAACCAGGAAGCATGCTCGTCACATTTCCGACTCTGATGTTACCTCTCGGGCACCAGCTGCGGGCACGCCAAACGACAGACAACCACCCCAAACCATCCGGAAGAAGTCGGGTCAGCCCGTCAAGTCGTCCCTCAAGAGTGCTCGCCGGCCTGAGCTACATGTTGTCACAGAAGGTTCTTTTGCCAAGAGCGAGCCTGCCACACCCACCCATACAAAGGCTGTCAAGTTCGACTCCAAGCTCGAGCATGTGAAACTTTTCCTCGCAGAGCAAAAACCACTTGCGGTGTCAAGAGATGGCAGTCCAACCAGCGATATAAGCGGGGACGAGTTCCCGTCGTTCATCTACGGTGACGGCAGCCGTGAAAATCAACAAGTCGAGATGCTAGTTCCCAACATCCCATCATTTTCCAGAAAGACGGAATACGTTGCGTTGCAAGGGTTGGTACTTTCTCAGGATCAGCGCACGATCACCGGCAGCGTTCGCGTTCGCAATATCGTGTACGAAAAATGGTTGGCTGTCCGTTTCACATTGGATTGGTGGCAAACGACCAGCGAGGTCACAGCGCGGTATGACAGATCGATCGAGGACGGCGCCTTTGATATATTCACATTCACCCTCCGTTTACACGACATCTGGTCTCGTATCGAAGAGAAGACGATCTTTTTCGCGTTGCGGTACGCAGCGGGGGGGCAGGAGTTCTGGGATAACAATGTCGGAAAGAATTATCACATCAAGTTTGTCCTCACGCCTCTCTCAGAGCCCTCGAGCGCGGTCGACAATGAAACGAGCCTCAGAGACTTAGATCTGAGGTTGGAGGACCTTGCGAAGGCCAGATCTGCTCCTATCCCTATTACTCCCTATCGGCTCGGTCGGTCATTCAGCGCTGATCACCAGTATTCTTCGTTTGCAAAGTCGTTCTCCACCCGGTACGATTTCGCTTCGGCATACAAGACGCAATTGGTAAGGAATGCCTCGCCTCAGCCTAATTGCCATATGCGCACGCATACACATCCATCTGGTGGGCCAGCTACTGCCGGCCCAACCATTGCGCCATGGTCCAACACGAGGAAGGCACAAGAGACCGAGCAGGTTACACCTCCCCCGGGACCACGACCACAGACACCTCTTTCTCTCGGGTCACCACGGGAAGCGACGGACGATACACCCACACCACCAGCTCGCTGCGAGACAAAGCCAGCCCTGACTGATAGTCCTGGCTCGTCCCGCTTACAAGATGGTCGAGAGCGTAATCATCGTCGGGGCTACATTGACAAGGTCATGGAGGGATCTCCCAACATGCGGAGGACACCTACTGGGTCGCCTCTCAAGTTTGGTGTCACGAGCAAAGACACGCCAGCCCAGTTACCGCGGACACGGTCATACCCACTCACCGCCGAAAAGCCGGGGCCTATGGTGAACTTACCTCAGCAGTCGACATTAAAGCCACCGTTATCGATACAGATTGCGCCAGGTGGTGGGGGGAGTGGGGAGCCGACGCCTTATGAAACTTCGCAGTCGAGTTCCTCGAGCGCTTCCTCTTCCACGCCGTTGTTTTCACCTGGCCCTGACTGCCCCCGAAGTGACACGAGTTACAAGCAGTTCCTTGACCAGTTCGTTCCTTTCCTTGTTTCTGTCATTCCTTTATGCTAATCTGCTTGCTTAGATTCTGTTTCTACACAGGTGCAGATTCCTTGCTGCAAGAACCATCGGAAGCACTCCCTCGTTCGCAGTCGGCCTCGAGCCTCGAGCACTACCTGCTATCCCATTCGCCTTCACAGAGCTTCTCACCTGCTCGCTCTTCCCTTGACCCGAGCGGCTCGACTACTCCGACGGCCCTGCTCGCTTAATGATCATCTTATATACATCTTGGCGGGGGCTTATCACAGCACCACGAGCTGTCATGAATAGACTCGCGCCATTGCGATAGCGCAGAGCCTTGCACGCTTCACAGCATCATAGACCCTCTTTGGCTACCATTCTGGCTACGTTATAACACGACGTATGCACGTCAGTTGTACATATTCCCCGGTGACAACCGGCGTCTTTTTTTTTCATCTCATCTTCTTCACCGCATATCTGGACAGGTACATGGTATATCTCACCGTTTTTTTGTTCTGATCCTTCGACTTTCTCTTTCTCCTCGTCGTGTAAATGTACAATTGGTCTGATTTTCCGCTTAATTTCCTGGACTCAATAGGTTTATCCGTCATATGCGGTTCCCTTGCGTGCATGTTAGTCCTGAATCGGTCTCGTATCTCACCTCGCACTAGACTGGGATTTCGATCATTGCACTATGCGTTCTCACTTTGGGGTTTACAACGTGCGTTAGAAGTACGGTACACACGAATCGATGAAATTTATGAACGAGTGCGCGCGCTTTTCGAGTACGAGCAAGATGATGAGGCACATGTCCAAACGGAGATCAATATCGACCTCTACGAGGGCCCCCTCGTCTATCATAGTACCCACCCCCGCCTCCCCTCTGTCCGCTGCCACCTCCACCTCCACCTCCACCACCGCTTACCCAATCGTCGTTCCGTCCACCACCACCGCCGGTCCCACCAGACCACATATTCTCCTGAGGTGGCAACGGCCCGCTCCCTCTCGGTCCGACGGGCGGGGTGTTGGTCCCTACATGTTCAGCAGCACCCAACCCAGGGATAAAATCGTCCGAGTTCATCGCATCGTCCGCTCCCCCGAACGGCGTCCCTCGATACCCAAACCCATCTGACAACCCACCAGGCAGGACCGTACCCGCCCCAGCCCCAGCTCCTGCTCCTGCTCCTGCGGCCCCGGCCGCCGTCATCATCGAGCTCGCGCCAGGAGGTGCATCTTCGTCCCGGCCCCACCACCGCAGTCCAGGACCGTCCCCGTTCATCCCACCAGGGACCTCCCCGATGCCAAACCCACTGCCAAAACCCCCACCGCCACCGCCACTCCCACCACCGCTCGGCCCGCTCCCGTAGCTGAACCCGGGCACCATCCCATCCTCCTCGTCCTCCTGCCCACTCACGTCCGTCATCTCGGGTGGCTTCTCTCCGCCCCCTGCAAACACAGAGCTCGCGTCGCCCGGTCGCTCGCGGGACCAGAAACGGGTCGTGTGGTCGTTGGATGCGCTGACGAGGATGTGTCCGAGCGGGTGGAAGGTGAGAGCCCAGACGTTGGAGTCGTGGGCCTGGGAGAGCGTCGCGCGTGGGAGGAGGGCGGGTTGGAGCGGTGTGGGGTCGGGGCCGGTGAGGTCCCAGTGGAGGATGGCGCCTTCGGAACCGCCGGAAACGAGGATCGGGTGGACGGGGTGCCAGGTGACGGCTGTGGTGAAGAGCAAGTGTAAGCGTGTGTGTACGTGCACGTGCGGGTACCGGGAAGTATTCGGAGATGGACGTACAGCAGACTTCTTTCTTGTGTCCTTTGAGGACGCGGAACTCTTTCATGGCGCGAATGTCAAAGACACGCACGGTTTGGTCGCGTGAGGCGCTGGCGACGAGATTACCGTTCGGGGACCAAGTAAGGGCTTGGATCGTGTTTTTATGTTGGTGACTGCAGTGACGTAGAGTGAGTACCACTTTTTTAGACGTGGAGCTAAAGAAATGACTTGCAGCGTTGAGAGAACTGTGCCAGTGCGAGGATCCCAAAACTTGATCAGGTTGTCTTTGCTCCCAGAGGCGAGCAGACCCTTGGTCGGATGCCACTCAACACATTTGACATCCCAGCCGTGACCTTGGAATGGGTCAGAACGTGCAATGTCTACAACGCCATCAGGACTCGCGCACCAGTCAGAACGCGCTCCTCTCTACTCTCCTCGAAAGCCCATATTCGGATGGTCGCATCATCGCTCGCAGTTGCGAACCGGCCATCGTCCGGACTGAAGCTCAAGCCACGAATAGCCTCCCGGTGTCCCGGCCATGCGTTCAAATTGTTCATGTTCGGTTGAAAGTACTTGATGATGCCGCTCTGATCTGCAGAGGCAAGGTAGGCGCCTGAATGTGTAAACTGGAAGGCACGGATGGCGGAATCATGAGCCTGCAAGATGGTCTCAAAGTTGAACGTCAGACCGTTCCAGAGCGTGAACTCGCCGCTCGTCGAACCGGTCAGAACGCGCCTTCCCTCGGGCGTCCACTAGAAAAACAAGGGTGATCCATCAGGTGTGTGCAGATGTGGCGTGAATGGCAACTCGGAACGGACCGTCACGACGTTGACTGGACAACGAATTTTGTTGGTCGAAGTGTGTATGAACTTGGTGCACAGCGATGTCGATGCATTGCCCGGGTAGGCGATGGGAGGGAGAAGCTAGTTGATATTATCATTCGTTCAGCATGTACACGATCGTATCGATTGGAAATAATCCCTACATCGACTATGTAGGGTGGTGCGGGTCTCATATAAGGTACATATGTTGGATTAGGGCGATGTTTCCGCAACTGGGAAGACCACAAGGAGTGAGTCGAGCGGGGTCGCGATTCATAGGAAGAGTGAGCGCGTACCAGTACCCATCTACCCATTCCACCGTTGAAATCGACCGTCCGGCGGGGTCTCGTTTTCTTGACGGCTTTCCCGTCCGCGAGTTGTCGTGCGGCAGCGAGTTCTTGTTCGAGGACTTTCGCATCGTCTACTGGCGGTGGTTGTGGGCCTGTCAGATAGCGCTTCGGTGTCCATTCCAAGGTTGGGTGCGACGGTCGGGGTAGCGAGCTTGATGGGAGGAGCACGGGGACTCCAGCGCTAGCCATGTTTGATGCAACTCGGACGTGTTGCAGAAAGTAGGTTTCGATTGTTTACATGTGTTTGCTATGTGGCAGTGTATAATCGGCGTGCTCTATTCAGTGCCAGAAAGAGTGCATTGACCACAAAGCACCGCAAGTTGGCGGGGATGTCGAGTCAGAAAGGCAGCGAAAAGGTGAGTGGGAGGGCAGACTTAAGAAGGGCACCTCTCAGAAAATTTCCCCGTCACTCTTTCCTCCCAACCACCACCATTTCTGCCAACCTCATCCACAAACCTCGATTTTACACATTAGAGTTGATCTGATGGCACGCACAAAGGTATGCATACGTTATTCATGATGCTGTTTCCTATTTTCTGCAAGTGAGAACGATAGGGTGTTTTCGTCGTCGATGCCATGGTTGATGAGGAGAACAATGTGGCACCGGGTGAGGGGATGTGACGCGAGCTCACACGGTATCTACAAACACGGAAAGATGGCAGCACGGAGGCTCGAAACAACGCTTCCGTTCTTCCGCGTCATCAGTCTTCGGAGGATGGTCTCATTCCTTCCGTTCGAACTTCCAATGTCCCGATATATGTTTTCGGAGACTTACCTTTTTTGGAAATTGTAGCAAACCGCTCGTAAGACGACTGGTGGTAAGGCACCACGCAAGCAACTCGCTACTAAGCAGACCCGCAAGAGTGTCGCGGTAAGTAATCATATCATGCTCTCCTTCATCGCATACTCACTCGACCCCTTCAGGCCGCTGCTACCGGAGGCGTCAAGAAGCCCCACAGGTTCCGTCCGGGCACGGTCGCCCTCCGTGAAATCAGGCGGTACCAGAAGTCCACTGAGCTCCTGATTCGCAAGCTGCCTTTCCAGAGGCTCGTCCGAGAGATCGCTCAGGACTTCAAGGTTTGTCTGTTCCTCATTGTGTCGTTGATATACTTCCTAACCTCGTCATCGTCCAGACCGACCTTCGTTTCCAGTCCTCGGCTGTGTTGGCCCTTCAGGAAGCCAGCGAGGGTGAGCGCACTCCCTATTCTGCAGACCATAACTGATTCTGCGCAGCCTACCTCGTCTCTCTCTTTGAGGACACCAATTTGGCCGCTATCCATGCCAAGAGGGTGACCATGTAAGCCCACGCCTTTTGGTTACCTTGCCATACTCACACTTTGCAGTCAACCCAAGGATCTGGCCCTCGCTCGCCGCCTCCGCGGTGAACGTGCCTAAATGGAGAGACAATTTTCATGAGAGTCTATTCAAACGACGTGGATTTTTCTATGCCTCTAGTAGCTTTATATTGCTATCCTTTGCTCGTAGGGTATTCGTTATGAGCCTTGATGTGGTTCTCTAGTCTTATTGTTTCTCGTAGATGCGGAACAGCGTGATGTATGCCGATGTTAGTTGCATGAAAACACGTCGGGTCAGGCATGATTAATGTGGTAGAAAAGATGAGTAAGGCTGCTTACATAGGTATACGGAAACGTTAAGCAGAGAATTCGGTCGGCAATGTCCGGCTACGGACCCCGAAAGCGCATGAGTGACAAAGTAGTAGTCCTACGGAACACTTCAGAGCATGCCTCGACGCACAGTTTCTAGGTATTTGAAAGCCCTCATACCCGTTCTGCATCACGACGGCTACAAAAGTCCAGCAAATGTGTGACATTCCGCTGTCAAGAAGTCATTTGTTCACAAAACTCTTGCTTTGCTCTCGAACTCTGGCGTTGTTAGGAAGCCTCACAAACATTCTCATGTCGGCGGCCGTCCTCGTGCCTCCCTTTCGACACTTGCTCAGGCTGTAAAACGGCCGCATGCTATTCGACAAGTTGCCACCGCCCCACACTGGGGCAAAATGAAATGGACCGTGCACAGTATATGAACCGCATTGGTGCTGAAGCTCCCGATGCCGAACATGCTTCTCTTTGTTAATCGGTCTGCTAACGACGAGCGGACGTCATTCCGAAATTATGGTCGAGCTGGCAAGGGCACCCCACGTATTCAGCATCAATACTTCGTCCGAGGCACCCGCTGCACCATACTCCCTGCTCTCATGCTGGATGGCATCATTGTACATATGACATTATCGAAGGCTCCGTCACAGGCGAGCGCTTCGTACAATTCCTCAAGGATTATGAGGACAAGACTTTAATGGCAATGGTCCGTGCTTGCCAGAGTATCACACCTGATCACGCAGCTGGTCACTTTAGGGCATCAGGATATATAACATAGGGTGTGTAGCTCAGCTGACTATCTTCTTCATCTACTCTGAACCCCTTTGGAACTGGAAGCCACTGCATGGACATCGCTACGGTAAAAAATATCATAGTCATGTGAACCCCCACTGCTGTCGTCGTCGTCGGCCCGCACTGGTCCAACACTAAAGCGAGAGGCCTCCGTCATGGTAAATATACATTACATTTACTGATGGATCTTGAGTTGGTCGTGACTATGCTTGTGAAAGTGCAGCTCGCAGAAAGTCAAGATAATTTGTCTCTGAGTCATTGATGGCAAAGGCTAGCTCCTTCGTCCTCGGCCTTTTCCTCCTCTGTCGTGCTCTCGTTCTCTACGGTTTTCTTAGTATAAAGGAATATCATACAGTCAGTGCTATGGTGAATGCAACATCATTGGGAGTGGGATCTGATGATGGTGACATCTATTCTGAAGATCTTTGTGCGTACGCAAAAGCTTCGGATAGTCTAAGTCTGGCTTCACCAGTGACATGCTTTCGGGGTCCATAGCCGGATATTGAGCACACTGAGCAATCGAAAAAAGAACGTACGGTGTAACCACTCTGACGACAGGTAACGCGAATAAAGTGACGAATGCTTGCACAAATCGTGGTATGACGCGAACCGAATCCAGAGCATCAGAAACACCACCAAGAAACAATGATCTCTTCCATCTTCAATATCAATCGCACTCGAGCTCATCATCCGATACCGTATCCACTGTCACTGATCGCGGGGAAGGTTGACGGCTGTTGACTGCGGGTCGGCTCCGACTACGGTGGCGCGGGGGGTTCTCCAGCCGACGCTGCTGCTCGCGCAACTCTTCCGCAGTCAACGGGTAATTCGGCAAACATTTCAACTCGAACGTGCAAGGCAACACGTCCCCACAATGGTCCTTCACGAACACATCGCTCGTGACAAGCCCTCCAAATCTTGACGCAGAGCCCAGCCAGTCCAGCCGCTTCAGACCCTCTCCGAGACGTCCCCCTGGCGCGTTCGAATCCGTGGACCGGTTGAATCGATAGCTGTCCCATATCTGTCGTTTCCTTGCCGGAGGCAAATTCTCGTATTCCTTCTTCGCCACGTCCCCGTACATGTACATGGATGTCGCATCCAACACCTCTCCACACGTGACGCCCAGTTTGGGGTTCTGCGCGCGTACGTGGATCATCCATGGGAATGCACGGGATATGATGCGGACGTGTGCCAGGCGCGGGTGTGTTGCGGGCGCGTTCCGTCCCTTTACCCAAGACCGTTGGGTTTCGGTCGTCCGATAGCAGTTGCTGGTGTGGAAGAGCATGTTCCACCGTAGATAATCATCTTGGGTGTCGGGCGGCGGGGCGAGAAGCGGGTTGAGTTTAACGACAGCTCCAACGACCTTGACCAAGAACGGCTCTAGAACGGGTCCATCTGTACAACGGCCAGACTGCATTAGCAAAAGAAGATCGACGATTCCAAAATTCGGGGATGACTAGGACGTACAGTGCGGCCCTTCGGCAAAGGGGTCCACGCGATCGGTGTTGTTGGTCCACCGGAACGCAGCTTGACTTGTGTCTCCTAGGTGCCCAGGAATTTTGATGGGCGGCAGCTGTTGAGTCAGGTGCTGCCACGGCGTATATCCAGCATACCCCGCATGTGGCGACATTCCTGGCGGCATGGCCATTCCTGGAGGCATGGGCCATGCCGCCGCTGCAGGCGTGAAAGGACCCATCTGCGGCGGGGCCATCTGAGGCGGGGCCATCTGAGGCCACATAGTACCAGGGAGAGGTTGATTAAAAGCATTGTACCCAGTTGCTGGAGGTTGAACATACATCGCAGGCGGCGGCATCGCGTTCGGAGGCGGCATTGATGTAGGCGGTGCCCAGGGCGTGCCTTGTAACGACGTTGGATAGCCTGTAAAGTCGGCGGAGACCTGAATACCAGGAGGTCCTGGTGGCCCTGGTGGTCCACCATATGCTGCAGGTGGCATTCCGGGAGAAACAGGGAGGGCAGATGGTGCAGGGTAGTATGAACCCGGGGGGTCGGGACGTAGTTGACTAGCGGGTGTATTGTGCACACTATGCATTGGTGGGATGAAGGGGGTAGTGTTATATGGTGTGGAGGGATAAAATGGATAGTTCAGAGGAGATCGTGGTTGTTGAGCCCAAGATGGCGGTTCCAGATGATCAGAGGAGGGGATGAGGGGAGGTTGAACTACGCTTTCGGGAGATGGCAAGGGTGGGATGAAGGGGGTGCTTGCCCCTGAAGGATTGTCGTATAACATGCCTGGCATACAAGGATATATATGTGTACTTCAGATCAATACACTGCACAATCTAGGTGGTGCAAGGTAAGCAAATCAGTTGGGAAACAAATCATCAGCTCGAAAGGTACACACGGCAGGACAGAATGTGTGCGCCAAGATTGAGAATGACTCGTACAGCTAGTGAATGATTATGTGACACAGACAACGTGAGACGATCGCCAGTTAGAGAGGTGGGGGTTCTGAAAAAGAGTCCGGATCACATCCCCATCAACAGCAACGATCAAACACAAAAGAGCGCACTGTCAATGTCAGTTCTTGGATAATCCGCGCAGCTTGTGGCGGTTCGCTTTCACCTTTTCTGCAAAAAAAAAAAAAAAACCCTGAACGGGCCGCAACTCCACTGCTACCTGTGCAAGGCTGTCAGTCTTGCTGGTGAGACAGGCGTCCCGGGAAATGATATACTTGATAAGCAGATCCACAGATAGTGGGGTCGAGTCACAGAGATCAGACAGAAAATTTGAGCAGACGGTGGGAGATCCAGGAGAAGAATATAGATGCGTCTCAGTGTCACGAGGCCCGGCGTGAGGCGCTGACACCTGTTCCGCTCTCTCGACCCGGGCGTAATCGGTGGCTGCGTATCTGTGCTCATCACCGCCACGAACCCGCTCAGGTGTCCGATCCATCCGACTCTTGGCAAGTCTCCAAGACGAACTCATTACACCAGCATTTGGACGTAAAACTTATCTAGACCGGTAGGTTGTAGCATTCTCAGGTGCATGTGATGCACTGTGCAGTGTGTACAGCATCACGCAGGACAAAACTGTATATGGAAGCCTATGAACTGCTGACATGCGTTCCGGGCCTGTGCCGCAGTCACGATTTACTTAACCCGGGCTCGGCGAGTGGTATACAAATTGATAGACCAAGAGGAGATCGGAAAGCTCTGACTCGAAACGCGCACCCACCCTGAGCGGTTCCCATGACATTTGCTTTTTTAGAACCTTTACACCGGGCGCCGGTTCGGGCTCGCCCCAAGTTGGGCATAGCACACGGAGGAAAGTGGGCGGTGCAAGGATGCACGAGTGTATCTGCCATATAGGGAAGCCTATGAAGTACCATGAGGCCCCATCCTCAAGTGGTTGGTTGGTAATGCGCACTGCGGCAAGGCCACGTTGCTACGGAGGACGACATATGCCACTCACAACAGTGCAGTGGAATGACATCCGTGTTGGGTAACTCATTTCGACTTCTTCGTCAGGCTCAGGAGTAATGACGGTATCGACCCGGTGAGTGGCTTTATGCCAAATGCAATCTCCTGGCTGTGGCGTGCTTACCATGTCTTTGAGTAGAATCGCCCCCTTATAATTGCCACGATCCATGACCTGGAGGCTACTGCCACGTTCCTGATTGTATCCATTCAAGTCAAGGCACCTTTTCAGCCCGCACTCTTTCCAAAACACCCCCTGTGAATATGCTCTTATCTGGATTTCACAATTTCCGAACTGTGACGCTATCGTTCTGGTGGTCGCGCTTGTGAATACCAAGCGACAAGTAGAGTGACGGTGACCCCCTTCACCCCAGACCACTCGCATTTTACATTACAACCATGTCGCGACTGTCCATCGCGCACTGGAATGACGCGTCTCGCGTCACGCCTCAGAAGATCTCCCCAAGCGGTGACCGATGGACGTCACCCAGTTAGCTGCCTATTGGACGATATTCGATGCAAATGGCGCGTGAGATCGGATGGGGCACGCGACGGCCTCTCAGTATTCTCTGGAGACCTGTTTTCGCCTTCGGTCGAGAGTATGGTGACCCGAGGGAGCCACATGGCGAGCCAAGGTTTTTCGCATACGGGGTCCTCATTTGTGCCGTGACGTTGCAAAAAAGACACACTGTACTCTGCAGGTGTAGGCTTATCTGGCAGAGCGCGATCGTTGCCCCCCACTGAAATTATTGAAGGCGTGATCACGCTTGGGAGTATCCTGGAGATGTTACATTTTGATGATCCCATTGTTGTACTCGAGCTGGAAGGGCAATCCTTGTGGGATGCGCTCGAAACAGCGTTATCCGAGTGTCCCGCACGAGAAGGGCAAGTGGTCGTCCCATGTTTTTGTCAAATTCCACTGAGGTATGATTTCAGACGGTTCCCCATTGTATATAGGTTACGCCGCGTCTCTTGGGATTCTCGTCGCCCGCCCGGTCAGCGTTTGGTTCCTATGGGAAGCGCAGTCGGAAACCTTCGGTATCAGTTCCGGTATAGGAACTCCTGCGTGGACGGTGAGTGTCGCATAAGGGAGAAGGGCGGACGGACGTACAAGATCGTGACGAGCGAGTACATGGCTGCCGGGCATTGCGGATACACAGCCCTCCTTGGACATGAATATCTGATTGGCGACGAGCATGGATAACCGATGGGCAGTCTCGTTAAAGAGTACCTGTTTGGTGGGTATCGATATACGAGGCGACGTGTTGCACGTCAACGTCGTGTTAACTAGCAAGGGAGCGGGGGAATGACAAGAGCGGACTCGACTCAGAGAAGATATAAATGCATCGTGGATCTGTACTGTACAGTGTAAAGTAGAGATATGACATACTGTGGGATGGGCCGATCCTCTAGACTTCCAGGACGACTTGGCATCAACCTTTACGACCACTGCCATATGTCATAACGAATGAAACCCTCCGAGTATAAATGACAAAAAGGGTGTGCCATGAAACCTTTTCAAGGAGAGGTGCCGATTTCCAAGCAGTGACACCCAGTGAAGGATGAAGGTTGTGGTAATTGCGATGATTGCACAGTGAATGATACACAAACCAAAACATGAGGTAGATGAGCAGAAATCCGAGTGATCATGAGGTCAAATTCATCACGAAAATGTTTGGCGCTTTAAATCCAAGGCGGGAGATGGTGTAGTGATCCTTCTTCTCCAGCCTTTCAAAATAAAACCTTTCCCTGAGCCAGTCTGCGAAGCCGGTACATGAACACCTGCATAAAACTCAGATTGCAAACAGTGACACTCACCAACACGTTTATAGCGATTAGGTTGCGGGGTATTATAGTACATCGCCCCGTGCCACCCTCCGCTAGACTGGTTGATCTGAGCCACTCGTTTGACCTGATCCTGCAGTCGCGCAGGAAGGGAGGAAAATTCTGCTTCCGTGATATAATTCTCAGTATACCTAGTTCCACGGGAGCAAACCATCAGTTCGATCTGTCATAAGCCGAGGAAGCACTTCGAGAAACGGACTCCTTCCATATCGTGCCGCAAACGTCGCCCATGGTGACACCTCGATCATTATGAACGATCGTGCACCATGGGCTGAGTTCCGTGATAATGATGAGGTCCGTGACACGCGGCAGTGTGGCGGGTTCGTCTTTGGCAGTGAAGGGGATATCGCGATCTCTGGCTTCGTTGTTGAATCCACCCGTTGAGCCTGGTAAAACGGAGAAATACATGAGTATACAGCCAGTGTATCGACCGAATCCATCAGACCAGTAACAAGATTGAATATGAGGTGGAAACCGCCATCCGTGCTTTGGAGAATGGGGTGCAGTTGGAGTTCGGTGTTGAGTAGGTAGAGATCAGTCTGAGATAGTACTGGACCATCTGATCCAGGGAAAGAGTCATCAGGAGGATATTCGAGAATCATCCCGTCGTACTCACAGCTCGCACCAGCAGCCCATTTGCTCACGGACGAATCACCCATGTTTCCGTGTGGCGCTGGTTTAAGGTCTTTCGAGAGAGCGGCAGGTGAACAGGAAGTAGTTCTGTGAGCGGTGTAAGACCAACTGTCGAGGTAAGTATTGATAAATGGAACTCACGAAAAGAAACAAGCAACAATCGTACAGGCGAAGAACAAGCTTTTGTAGTGTATGATCAAAGGTGGCAGTGTAAACCAGATTAGATTTGAGTCATTGCACAGCTAATCATTTCCATAATTTGACCGCACGGCCAACGCACGCTCCGTTTCACAGCTCGACTTTGAAGCTATAGCAAACATGCCCCCCAAAGGCGGTAACGCAAAGAAAGAGAGCGGTCGTGCTAAAAAAGCAGAGAACGAAGTCAAAAAACAAGAGGCGGCAGCTGCTGACAGGGTGCAATCTCATTCCCACTAGTCGTCTACAGCCAGTTAATCCTGTCCGGCTCCAGGAACGCAAGGATACTGAGAAGTGGTCTGGAGGTTCCAAGTCGAACAAAGGAAAGGAGGAGCGAGAGGCGAAGCGCCGTGATGATCTGGCGCGCAGGGCTGAGAACGCACGTTTGCTCGCAGAGGAGGAAGCATCTGCACCGTTGAAGGCCAAGCCTGCTCCAAAGGCCGGGGCAAAAAAGGCTGTTAAGCCTGCAGGGCCAGGTGCAATTGCTGCGGGCGGGAGCCTTGGAAATGAACCAGAGAAGTCCAAGGATACAGGTGCACCCCCAAAGGAGATGGAAAGCTATGCGGCGACTGGAATCGACAATGCACTTGATCTTCTCGAAATCGTCACTGCGAAGGTGGACAAGGCAAGTGTTGGCCAGCAGGCTGCTGGCATCGAAAGGCATCCAGAGGTTTGTTCTCGTTGATATCTGTCACACACACGCTCATCCGCCTCTTGTGCTGTAGCGGAGGTTCAAGGTTCGTTCAATTCTAAATTTTACACCATCCGAAATCCTCAGGTAAAGTACAGGGGGCTTTCGAAGCTTACAGGGAGAAAGAACTTCCGAACCTCAAAGTCGAAGTAAGTACCTAGTCCAACCCCGTGGTATTGCGTTGATTATGATTCGTTAGCATCCTGGCTTGCGACTACAACAATATCACGTCAGTCGCATGTTTGCACTGCTTCTAATCAGATCCCGAGTCCACTAACGGTGTCGGACCCACAGGACATCTTGTACAAGCAATTCCAGAAGTCTCCGGATAATCCGTAAGCACTAATGACTTTGCACAGCCCGATGTTGTTCATCGTTCCACAGATTCAATCAGCTGACTGTGTCTTACGATGCATCCAAGGAAGAGCGGACGCACGCCCTTAAGGAAAAGCAAGATGCGGTGCAGAAGAGGATGCGGGTTAAAGTAGATTGATGAGCCTTTCTCGGAGCTCGACTTCTGGGGGTGTTTTTCGATACCAATCTCGGTCATCATTTGATAGATTTGCACACGGGCCTAAAATGAAACGTAGTAACGCAGTGGCGAGATACACGTCTAGGTCCTCTGAAAACATTCCAGAACGCATACCAACACCGCACCCTCTCACCCTGGTCTCGGTGGATAGTGACATGTTGACACAGGGATCACCGGAAAGCAACGACAAATGTGACACAGCCAAGCCGCAGCGTCTCGTCTCATAGAACACGGGGCGGTGCACTGGGGTGCATTATGTAAGCAATGGGCAGCGGTATAAGAGAGATCATAACAGTAACCATCCAAGACAGCATACGAGCTTACTGCCATGCCCTCGATATCCATCATCTCTGTCGATACTCCCCCGCATATGCAGACGAAAGGACCGGAGCCAACAAACACTCTCCTGATCACACAAGTACCTCAAGATTTTTTCCAACCCGTCATTCTAGAAGCGCTCCGCGACTTCTTTGCTCTGTACGGCGAGATCAACCAATGGGCACCGCTGTCGTGTTTTTCACGTATAATCGTCGTTTACTATAACGAAGACTCGGCAGAGCAAGCGAAACTGAACTGTGATCCAATAATTATCCAATCGAGCCATGAGTGAGTAAGAAGCTGTCTTGTCAGTGTTCATTCGCTCATCAGACTTGCAGTTCTCCAACTACCCTCCGGGTCTTCCGGGCTGACCGGAGTCCATTACTCACTCGCTCGCCGCCATCCGATGATAACTTTCTTCGACCTCCCCCACTGGAGAAGAATTTCCTGATTTCTCCTCCGGGATCACCTCCAGTAGGCTGGGAGCCAATTCGGGAGGACCCACCGAACACAGCGACATTAGCAGAGGATTTGATCACAGCGTTGAGGAAACTCCAACTCCGAGAGCGGCACGGGGGCAGAGAGGTATTACTGGAACCAGAGGAGGGTGTCGGGGTAGGAGTGTATGTGGAAGATGCTGATGCATCCGATAGCGAGGAAGATGGCGACGAGTTAGATTGGGAGTACGGGACCCCTTCTCCGGCGTGTTCGAGATGGAGGCCTGCACCTACGGCTATGCCTCCAATGCCCGTCACACTGCGGTGATGTTCGTGAGTGTCTCTTGTATCCTTTTCTTCAAGGATGATATCTATCAGACCTGTTCCGAGCGCTTGGCTGCGGAAAACATGTATTGCCTTTTTATTTTGCTGATAAATCATTCCCGAGCTCGTGTGAATTGCATGCTCACCGCTGATTTTGCAGGTGATATTACTCTACCTCAGTTTTAGACGTTGTGCGCCGCTTCGTGGCCAAAGCGAAGCTGCATCCTACGGTGACTTGTCAGGCTTTTTCATTTCTCTTTGGATGGACCATCTATATCGTTGTATTGCAGGATCATAGACTTTTAGGCATACCAGTATCCCTGTCCTCGTGTATACATAGCAAGCTTCGTCCGTTTTATTTTAGTGGCTTCAAGAAGTGCACATCAAGTAGCCCATGTGGACATTTCGTGTAATAGACCTTGTTGTCAGTCGCTGAGCGCTGAGCTCGGCTGCTAGCAGCTAAGCTATTGTCGCTTAATTAGGCAAATTTTATTGTTTCCTTTGTTCTTTGGTGCAGCAACCGAGATCCTTTATTCTCTGCACACAACAAAAAGCATGTCTTCCTCGGGGGCCATCCACAGGAGCGCCTCGCTCTTTCCTTCTTCTCTTTCTCTTATACGTTCACTACTCTCTTTCATTCGCTCGACATGATTTCGAGCATCCTTGCCGTCTCTCTTGCCTTTGGCGCGTCTGTAGGTGAGAGCCACCCAATGTCCGGTCTGACGTCCATCCGTTAACGCTGTCCAAGTCGCGCAATCATCTTCTGTCATCTGCGTTGCTGGTCAATGCCTTCAAGGTTATTCGAATACCACTAGTACGTCCCTTTCCTGCACCAGAGTCCCGTTGTTCAGCTTCCGCTTTCAGTCGGTAGCACGTTGTCAGCATCAGGAGGGTCCACGCCAGTGCTTTTGCTTCCCGGGCAATATACCTCTTCGACGAACCCGCAACTTCTCCATGACCTTTTAATCTCCTCTTCCGCGTCCTTGTCTCCATCAGCTGGATTCGCGAATTCGACTTCACAATCATCTGTTTCATTACCCCTTACAGTGGCACTTCAGCCAGGCATCGCAGTCTACCCACAGGCATTTTACTCGGGTCAAGGATCCTATACCGCTCTACCAGCTTCTCCGATCGCGAACGCGTCTACATTAGGCGCATCGTCACTGGCACTCTCTGGAAGCGTCTGGGCAGAGGTTTCTGCAGGTAGCAACAGCCGGGTCATCCTCTGGAATTCGATCCCCGATGTCAGCCAAATGCCTCAGACTGCTTCCGGTTCGCTCTCTCTTTTGAATTTGCAGTCCACCGCGTGTTCTCCACCCTGCTCTGGCAATGGTGTTTGTTCTGCCTCGGGTACTTGTACGTGCCCAACTGGCTTCAATGGGACGTCCTGCGAGTCGTGCGCTTCTGGATATTTTGGATCGGCATGCCAAGCTTGTCCTGCAGGCTGCACCTCTTGTGACGATGGTATAACCGGCACTGGCCGTTGCCTCGCCACGACCGTGACAAATCCTCCATCAGGTTGTAACTGTGTTAATGGGGAGTGTGGCACCAATGATCAATGCACTTGCCTTCCGGGCTGGACCTCCGCGTCAAATGGTACCCAGTGTGCTGCGTGTGCGTCTGGCTTCTTCCTTGACACCAGCGGGAATTGTGAAAGTGAGTGGATTTGTAGCGTTCGCGACACATGTTTGATCTCGCCTTAGTTTGTTCGCTTGGTTGCGCTGAATGTGCAGATGAATCTGGCGACTGCATCTCTTGCAAGTCTGGTTATACTCAAGACTCTAATGACCGTACGCAATGTGATGCTGTTCAACAACAGACTTCCAACGGGACTGCGTGCCCTTCAGGAGGCTACAGTGCTGGCTCTTCTTGTCAACTCTGCGCTCCCGAGTGTCAGACTTGCACCGGAGGCACATCGAGCGATTGTGTTATCTGCGCTTCCGGCACATACTTATTCAACGGTTCTTGTGTGCAAACGAACAGCGGCGGTGTCTGCCAGGGTTCATCTCTCATCGCCAACAACAACAAGCATCAGTGTGACAGTGAGTACCGTATCTCTGTGTTCCTAGACTTCGCTGAACCGGCTTCCACAGGTTGTGGGCCAAAGTGCACTTCTTGCCAAATTTCGAATTTCAATGTCGTGTCGACAATCAATCAGGCTCAGTGCACTGGTTGCTTGCCTGGTTACGTTCTTTACCAGGGAGCCTGTGTACAAAGTTGCCCGTCGGGTACCTTCCTATCTCCCGCGGATAACCTTACTTGTACCGGTTCGTAACTTGCAATCATGGTTCTTTTGCGGGTTCACTGACCCTTACTACAGCATGCTCTTCGTCCTGTGGTAGTTGCTCTGGAAGCGCCAATTACTGCCTGACCTGCAGTAATGGTCTGCTCGCTTCTAGCGGTTCCTGCGTCAGTTCATGTCCGTCGGACACGTTCAGCTCATCCGGTACTTGTGTCACTTGTCATCCGGATTGCGCAACGTGTTCCGGTGGATCTTTCAATCAGTGCACGAGTTGTAACAAGAATCTTCCGGTCCTCACGAACGGTCGTTGCCTGGCTACCTGTAGCCAGAACCAGTATTTCGACCCTACCTCATCCACATGCCAGTCGTGTGATGGGAGCTGTGCCAGTTGCTCGGGATCAGGTCCGAACAATTGCCTTGCCTGTTCCAGCTCCAGCCAAGTCCTCCGCCGCGGAACTTGTGTCGCTGCGAATTGCAGCAGCGGAACCAGTGTCGTTCCGGGTCTCGGTGCATGTCTCGCTGAACTCGCTCTCGTTCCATCTTCCTCTAGTTCTGGGTCCTCGCCTCTTCCATCTATTTCGGGTATCTCGACGCCCACAAGTACGACGGCGCAAGCATTATCGTGGTGGGAGATTCTCCTGATGGCGCTCGGTTGTGCTTTCATTTTCATTGCGTTCCTGTACTGCTGGCGCCGTCGTGCACGGAAACAGCGGGCGAAGGAGACGGCAGCCTTCGCCTCTGCCAAGGCTCTCAACCACAAGTTCAACTGGAGATTACGTCTAGCGCGTTTCGGCGAAAAGTTGTTTGGACGTTCGCCAAGGCAGCCTCCTCCGGACTCGGAGGAAATTGCGCTGTGGAAACTGCGAGCTGCAGAGGAGGCACGACATAACCGGGAGCTGGAGAAACTCATTGAGGTGCACGGGTTTTCGAGGGCAAGCTCCCCACGCGGGTCCAAGCGGATGGAGTCGCATGACTATGAATCATACCGTTCTCACCGGTTATCTGGGGGCTCTATATACTCTGAAGTGACCGGGATGCCACAGCGTGGACCGGAACCCCGACAACCTGTGAAGATGAATCCGCTGACCTCGCGATTCTCCTCGACCACTCTCGGCTCCTCGGTGTACAAGCCGAGCTTGAAGAGACGAGAACCTTTTCCGCCCATGCCCCAAACAGATGCTGAGGCATATGCTGCCTCCGTCCGACAGTCACCCCAAGCAGGCGGTGAATCATACAGGGCAGCGCCAACGAACACGGGCGGATCAAACAACCCGTTCCGTAAATGAAACGGTTGCCATTACATTTACAAGTATTTTATGAGATTCTTCCCCACATGGACGCACGACGCAATTAGATCGGATTCGTTACGAGGATGGATGCTTTTCACTGCCTTGTCGACACGGTTTCCCCTTGCAACTGTCATTGTATCCATTTACCCTCTTTGTCCCATTGCATTACTTATATACTGGTAGTATAGTGTTTACGCAAGTAGTTAATGTAGCATCATGAACATTGCAACCGCTCGAGTTACATATATTGAACGTGCCTGGTCGACTTGTCCCCCGCTGATATGACCGCGTGAACGAGCGTTGAGTCGGTGCGGTGGTGTGGCAGATGACGGCGGTTACCTATCCTTGGCCGCGTCCGAGCTAAGTACTGATCAATCCACGTGCATGCGCGGCACAGGACCCAAGGACACACAATTTATCAATAAATCGGACATGCCTGCACCCTAACGGCGTCCCAGCCGCCCTCCTGTAATGGCCAAGCGTCGACTGTTTTAAGCATTCATCAGAACGGCGATTTTCGCCACACACACGGCCCCACCTCCCCCTCGCTGCTCCCCGTCTCTGCCGCTGCGACGTGATGATTATGTCCGTTGGTTCTATGGTGGGTAGACAGGCCCAGCCCTCTTCCCAAGCATGGTATGACGACATCCCTGGGTCCATCTGCGGACCCGAAGACGGACCCTGGCCACGCTCGTTCACCCGTCTCGGAACATCCGAGGCTTGGGCAAAACTTGGCCAAGCGTCCGATCCGCAGAGCATGTCCTACGGTGCCTGCGGACGATGGCGTGTAGACGCGGTCAACTTTCAGCCGTTCCCTCGGACGAGGAGCCAAGATCGTTATGCGATGCAGCGGCTCAATATTGGTGGGCGGACGTGGACGTTTACGGCTGTGTTCGATGGCAAGTCGGCGATAGTGACCGCCCGTTTTTTTTTTTGGGGGGGGAGGAAATGGACCTGATGAGTCGTCACACCCACAGGACATCTCGGTGACGCGACTGTGGAACATGCGGCGTATCACATGCCCATCATCGTACGGGAGTTTCTCGAGGAAATAACGCTAAAGCATCGTGGACGTGCTGTCCCACCACCGCTGATCGCGGACATGTTTAGCAGTGCAATCCAATCGTTTGACGACGCCATTGCCAACGACGTCCTGAATTTGTTTTCGGGCGGACTGCAATCGGTCAGGGATATGCCGGACGAGGGGGTCCACGCCATCCTCAACGATCATGCGACAGGCGGGCAAAACTTCAAAAAGGCACGGTTGTGTATGTATGGCACTACCGCGCTTGTTGCGCTAGTCGACCCTGAACATGAAAATCTATGGTTGGCTAATCTCGGCGACTGTCAAGGAGGTGGGCACAGGGGGTTCTCTCTCTCATCGTTCGCTGGCTGATCATCGGGCCTGGTTTGTGACCAGTCATGATCTCAGAGACCAAGCACCGAACATGGAATTTCGAGGTTTTGACGACAAGCCACAACGGCGCGAATAAATGCGAGGTGGAGCGCGTGGAGAGCGAGCATCCGGGAGAGCCCGAATGTGTTGTCGACGGCCGGGTTCTCGGTGCCATCGCTCCTTTCCGATGTTAGTTAGGGTCTCGCTCTCAGGGCTTTTTTTCGGCCTGTCGCCTTACGTCTGATCCGGCTTTTGTCACTTCAGGTATTGGCGACACGCCGTTCAAGCAACCGCCCGAGTTCACGAGGCGCATATTATACAACCTCTTCCCTGGCGGTCACGATAGTACTACATCACCATGGGAGGAGTTCCTCGTCAGGAACTTTACACCGCCTTACATATCTGCCATGCCCGAGGTGACACATTATCCGCTCGATGCGTCGCAAAAGGGTCTGCGGAAATACCTCGTGTTGTCTTCTGACGGGTTTACCGACGTCTGTGGGGAAGGTCAACGGGGCGTGATCGAGCGGTGGTTGGAATGTGTGGAATCGCGGGAAGAGTGTGGTGGGATGGATAATATGGCTTTGCGGTTACTTTGGCAGGGACTGGGAGGGGACCTGGTGGGCGTGTCCAAGGTGTTGACGTTGGACATGGACGTACCTTGGCTAGACGACATTTCGATCGTCGTTCAATCTCTGTAGGGGATGTTGTGAATGGATACCACACTACTAACCTACGTAGTATACTAGTTGTGCATGCGTTGTGAAAGCTGCACGTTTGTTCCCAAAGGTTTTGCCAAACAAGGGACAACGCAGCATCTTAGTCAGGCGCTTCCATGGTGGGGGCGCGAGTCAATCCATCCCGGTCTCTCGAAGACTCCGATATCATGGAAATGTACGAGAGGGATGTCATGCCAATCGATGACACAGATCACACGACCCCTGCGAATGCCATCCAGACCTCCTTGAAACGCGTTCGCGAACGTTCTAACAGCCTTGACCCCGACAACGGTGCCGACGTGTCGAGCGCGACAGGCACAAAGAGAAAGACGCAGTATATTTCTGAAGAAGATGGGGTCATATACGGCGCATCTCGGTTCGGTCATTTCGGAGAATATATGCGGCGGAAACGTACCAAGCTGCAAATTCAGAACGCGCGCGTGGTGGACGCGGAGGTGAGCGGCGGCGAGGGGAAGAGTGACTCAATCTTCAAGGGCATCTCTGTATACGTGCGTCTCCGTATTCTACTTGATGTTGTTTGGGGGGGCATCGCGTCGATGAGAGAATTGGATTTAGGTGAATGGCTGGACGAAGCCGTCGGTGCAGGATATCCGGAGACTGCTTCTTCTGCATGGCGGCGCCTTTCAACCATATCTCGACAAGAAATCGATCGTGTACGTGCGATTCGTTCTGTTGTTGGTTCTCGTGCGTGTGACCTTGGGTCTCCCACAGGACCCACGTCGTGACGTGTTCGCTCACTGCAGCCAAAGTCAAAGAGTTTAAGCATATGAAGGTGGTCCGGCCTGAATGGCTACTGGACAGTGTAGCTGCTGGATCTCTCCTTCCCTGGACGAAGTACATCTTTCGTCCGGGCGACAGGTCGGAGCAATCTCAGGGCTCACAGATTGGTCAGGCGACGCTACAGTTACAAGCCGCTCCATCGTCGTCGATGACGACTACGCCACAGGCCGGACAGTCCAGTTTGAGTGGCGCTGGCCCGACCAAAGAAGCCAGAGCGGCGCCCGAGGAGTCCGTTTCCGAACGCGCCCCACGTCCCCTCTATGTGACGGATCCCGGCACAGAAGAGGACGCTGCGCGCGTTCCCGAGTACGCCGCACGCCGTCCGAATGAGATGGCTGAGCGCGTGATGGCTAATCCTCGGTGGAGAGCGGCGCATACATCCATCGCGCCAGACTTCATCGAGGGCTTCTACAAGAATTCGCGCCTACACCATCTGTCTACTTGGAAGGCAGAACTCAAAGATCTCGTGGCGGAGGCGCAAGAACGTGCGGAGAATGGCACGCTTGATACGCCGCCTGACGGCATTGGCGGGCCCGCCGTGTCTGGCGTACGAACGAACTCTACGGACGAGTTTAGCATGAGAGGCGCAGAGTTTGTCCTCAAGTCTCCTTCCCGAGCCAAGGGGAAGCAGAAAGCGGAGGACGTTGAGAGGGTTATCATGCACTGCGATTTCGACTGTTTCTTCGTCTCCGCTGGTCTTGTAAGCCGGCCTCAACTTCGGGGGAAACCTGTCGTTGTTTGCCATTCTCAGGGGAGTCAGGGTGGTGCTTCCAGCACGAGTGAGGTCGCTAGCGCGAGCTACGAGGCGAGGGCATTCGGTATCAAAAACGGAATGAGGTGAGTTTACTTTGTTGGAAATGCATCGTCAGGTTATCATCGTCTGACAGTGCACCGTAGTTTGCGACAAGCTCGCCAGTTGTGTTCTGAGATAGTCACTATCCCTTACGAATTTGAGCGGTGAGTCGATCGACGCGTGATGAATGTCTTTATTCATTTCGAAACCACCAGATACAAGTCATTCTCGCTTCAATTTTATACTATCTTGATGCACCATGCGGACGATCTTCAAGCTGTGTCTGTTGATGAGGCACTTATAGACGTGTCTTCCGCCATCGCTCGTCTGGGGTCCGCTTCCCCGTTCTCTGCAGACGATTTTGCGGTCACGCTTGCACAGACCATCAGAGATCAAGTGAGACAAGCCACCGGATGCGAGGGTATGTATATCGTGTTTCGGACAATTCTCTCTATGCTGATCGCCACTCCAGTCAGCATTGGTATCGCGGAGAACATCCAGCTCGCCCGCCTTGCCACGCGCCGAGCAAAGCCCGCTGGATTATTCCATCTCAAGAACGAAGACGTGCAACGAGTCCTCGAACCGCTCGATATCGACGACTTGCATGGTTTTGGCCACTCCACGCGACAAAAAGCAAGGGAGAAACTCGGCGCGACGAATCTGGGTGAGCTGATGACACGGAGCAAGACTCAGCTCTGCGAGGCTCTGGGCAAGGGTACAGGGGAGACGCTCTACAAGGCTATCCGCGGCATCGACGATCGGAAGCTCGAATCGGACAAACCCCGCAAGTCGGTCTCTTGTGATATCAACGTGCGTTTTTTCCTCCCCTTTTTGAATTCTTTGGCGGACAGACGATGCTGAGGAGGTGTAGTACGGTATCCGATTTGAGAACAACGAGCAAGCGAAAGAGTTTGTGTATCGTATGGCAGAGGAAGTGACCAGACGGCTGGATAGCATCTCCATGCGTGGTCGCTTGCTGTCACTCAAGATTCTGAAACGCGATCCGAGTGCTCCCAAGGAGGCACCAAAGGTACGTCAGGTCCTTCGTTTGATGAGAGGAGGGGGAGCTCCAAGTACCTCTAGTTCATGGGCCATGGGCTCTGCGAATCGTTCAACAAGCAAACAACGCTGGCCAACGCGCAAGGCCAGGCGGCGAGCGACAGCAAGGACATTGGAGAGCATGCGTGGCGACTACTCAAGTCCTGGGGTTTCGATCCGGCAGAACTTCGTGGGATAGGTATCCACATCCAAAAGTTGGAAAACGGCCGGAACGGAGATGTTGGACAGGCGAGACTGCCCTTCCAGGTTGTGGATAGAAAACCCATGTCGAAGCCTGAGCTCGACGATCCACCTGAGCTTGTGGTTCAGCCGCCATCTTCGCAAGGTGAAGTTATAACTGCGGACGCACCTGTCGGCTTGCCGTCCCTTTCACAAGTCGACATGGAGGTTTTGGAAGCGCTACCAGAAGAGATCCGAAGAGAACTGGAAGACGAGTATCGACGTCGATCGCACTCGCCCATGGCCGTCGAGGCTTCACCTGGACCAACCACCTCACCACCCTCCAAAGTGGCGATGGCCAAGGGTGCGAACGTGAAACGTATCACACAACAGCTTGCACCTAAATTGGGGAGCAGTCTCTCGCCACAAAAGAGCGTCTTGTTCGCGACACGCGACACGCCTGCGAGCGCATCTGTGGTGCGGGTCTCCGACGCCGAACTACGCGAGTTGGGCATCGACCCGGATGTCTTTGCCGCATTGCCTGTCGGCATGCAGCGCGAGCAACTGATCATGGCTCGGCATACCAAAAAGGGTGGTGTCTTCAGCGAGCGGCGGCTGGTGATCAAAGATACGACTCGCGCGCCTCGCGAAATTTTTTTTTGTCATCCAAAGAAACCGCCGCCGAAAGCGTACCGTCCCCGCCCCCCAACGCTGAAGCAGCAGGGAAAGCAAAAGGGAGAGAAACTCTCGTTCACCGAGACGGACGACGTACAGCGCGTCATCGAAGCGTGGGTGGGGGGCTTCGAGGAATACCCTCCGAATCAAAAGGATGTCGATTTCTTTTGTAAATTTCTTGTGCAGAGCGTGGAGTTTTCCGATGGAGGTATGGAGAAGACGATCGCCGTGATGAGATGGTGGCTTGTCCTGTTGCGTCGAAGGTGGGGGGTTCACGAGGGAGATCAGTCCGATGTAAATCAAGCCACTCAGCGGGTCACGTCGGAAGTGATAGGCAAGGCATGGTGGAAAGCGTTTCGCGAAGTGAAGGACAGAGTTGATGTAGCCGCGCGGAAGCGGTTCGGAGGAACTCTGGTTTTGACGTGACTGGTCGTATGTATACCTGCGTATTTCATGACTATCGTACACTTTCTAGTACACTAACGAGGGCATACCTACCGAAATCTATTTGTCACCTCTTGCAAGGAATAGGCCTACCGAACGTCCGGCATGCCTTGCCTGTGCGATAATCTCAAAGGTGATGTTCTTCAATCCCGCTTTCTCGAACGTCGACCGGATTCCCTCCTCCGTAAACCCTGCTCTATGTGCAACGAGGTGATGAGAGTCCTCGGGGAATATTTCGAGCGTCGGCTCTCCATGAACGACATCCGAGACGAGGAGCGATCCCCCCGGGTTCAAATGTGCGACGAGGGTCTTTGTCACGTCGTCGATGGAGGTGAGATGATGATACGCAGATGCGCACTGCACGAGATTCGTCCATGCGGTATTCTCTGAGTCGGACAACTAGTATCGGGTACTAGTAACTCACGACGATCACATCAAAAGTCATCATGCCCTCCAGCCTCCCGGGACTCTCGTGCGGGGAGACGCAGATGGCTCTCATTTCGTCGGATGGGATACCATGATCGCTGACGATCTTGTTGTATCTGTCGACCATGCCTTGGCTGATATCGACGCCGACGATCGACTTGGGGTCCTCTGCGGCCAATACGCGGGAGATGAGACCTGTGGGGAAATGGCAGGTCAGGCGTCGAAAACGGCGTTCGACGAGTTCGATACTTCTGAAAAAAAAAAAAAAGAAATACCCCGATGCGGGCTGCTCACCTGTTCCGCACGCGAAATCCATCACGGTCGTGACGCCCTGTTTGAACAACCCGGTGGCTCTCATCGCGTGTCCGATTTTCTGTGCGCCTTCCTGTGCGCCGGGACGATCGTCGTATCGGTGCGCTGTTGCGTCAAAGTGGTGTTTGTTCGCTGTTTCGTGGGTGTCCACTGCTGCTGCTGGCGCGTCGGGTGGGTGGTCATGATTCGGATGGTGGTGCGCATACGGGTGTGGTGTATCACGATGGGTTTGTGACATGCGGACTAGTTATATTAGAACGAGTAGGACTTTGTCGGTAAGATAAAGTTGATTACTAATCGAGGCGAATGCTGGTAATAGGAGAATCGTCATCGTACTACATGCAATCGACTACTAGGAGGTGGCCCCGATATCATGCTTGAATCCTCAGGCCCTCCTCGTCCGCCAATTTAGGACAAATGAGGGGTCATTAATCATTGTTGAGTGACTCTCTTTAGTAGTCTTAGACTAGGGCGCTAGAAACTCATTCTGACGGTCCAACAATGCGCGATTGTGCTGGGTGAGTGTGAGTGTGGAGCGTGCTGTCACCTGACTCGTCGTATCGCCCACCAACAATGGGGGAGCATGAGATCTGAGACATGGACTCATCGGAACTTCGCTGGGTGGCTCCTGTCAAGCGCCGAGCTCGCTTGGCATGGGCCGATCAGGTACGTCCAACTCGGTGTCGAATTTACCAAATCCGGAAACTGAACCGCTTCAGCCTGCCATCATTCGTCCTTGAATGCAAAGTCCCACCGAGCGCACCGGTTCAACCAAATCCAAACAAAAAGTCTTTTAATTTCAACTCATCACTCAGTTCTGAAAAGTTGCCGCCGGGATAGACACTACTCATATGTCACGGTCAGCTTCCGCTTTACCGACCTCTTCTAGACTACTTGCTTTGACGACCCTCAACGGTTCCACAGGTCGGTTTGACGTACAGACAATTCGTGGGGACCCTATGAAGGTCACGACCACCGTTTGCTGGTGACCTCGTGGTCGCACCATGGAGGTGCTAATACACAACGCACCAAATTATACGACAAAAGGGCATATTCCCCGGCGCACTGAGTCGTCGAAATACCGGCGGTAAATAAACACCGTATATTCCCTTATGATCGAGGTTTGATTTTCGATTCGAAAAAGAAAAAAAAAAAAAAAAAAAAAGTCCGTCTATCCGTTTTTCGTTTTTAACTTTCATAGCTATATACAAAAATTCTCTGCTCCTGTCAAGCCTCAGCGCTAATAAGCTTATAGCGGACCAAGCTCGGGGAAAAACCTCTTCTCCGACCCGTGTTGTCATCATCCCCCCCTCTCAATTATGCTGACCGCCAACGATGCTATTCATGGCTGGTCCCCCACTGGCGCCGACGACGAGGACGTGAACGTCTCTCAGGACATGCGTTTCACGACCATAAAACCCTTTCCTTCCTCCTGGAGTACATTCCTCAGTCCCGTTTGTCCCCCTCTCGACCCCGCACATCCAAAGACGTGCTGTCCCCCATCCCACTCCCCCCCTCTGCCCCCGTTGACGGGCATCGCCCACTCACCCGTCGCACCCTCTTCCGACCGTCGAGCACAGCGTAACCGGACTCGCGATCCTAGCTGGATTCCGCGTCCCCGTAACGCCTTCATCATATTTCGGTGTGAGTACTCTCGCGAGCATTCGCAGGGTTCCCAGGAATCGCAGAGTGACCACGAATCGACAAACCCCTCCGTGAAAACACTCTCCAAGCGCGCCGCCGAGGCCTGGAAGCAGCTCAGCCCATCTGAGAGAGATCGGTACAAGGTATTGGCTGATAGAGAGAGAGAGGAACACGCTCGGCTCTATCCACATTATCGTTTTCGTCCTATGAAGCGACAGGGATCGGGGACGAGGAAGACGTCTTGCGAGCGTTCCCAAGGTCCTACGGTGACCCCCGTGGACCGGCGGCCTCCGACGACGTCGATTCACTTGCCATCTGTATTAGCTTCAGCTCCGCAAAAGTCGCGCCCGGATCCATCGGTTGAACGAGCCGAGGTGTCTTCTGCCCCCGTGCTACAGGTAACAGCGGCACCGTTGCCAGAGCCATCGTCATACCCCATTGACCCTCAGGCAGATGTGAGTCGCCCTGGTTGACAAGTATAGCCTTGGACTCACTTTCTTTGCCCTATCTTCAGATGCCACTTGCTGTGGATTACAACGATCCTGCGCTGTTTTACCCGTCACCTGAAGCAACTTTGCTGCCCGACTCGTCACCGCCTTCTTCCGTTGAATTGTATTCCTCCCTCTGTCCATCGACAACTGGCATTTCCCCCGATATTTTCAGCTGCAACGATTCCGTCTTTGGTCTTGATCTGACCCACGAAGACCTGGAACGATCGCAGGCCCTCGAGGCTTATGCGATCGGTCTGTACAACTACGATTTATTATCCCCGTTTACGTTCCCGGAATACTGTTGAGCGAGCCAGACATGGGCTTGGTGTCGTCCCCCCGATGATGATTTAACGTGCCTACGATGCAAAGTCTATCTTCACTTCACTCGTCCTACCGTGTTCCCTCCGCTGCTTAGACTCGAGCCACCCTTGGTTCGTACGTGTATGCCATCCCATCGCTCTCGGTATCTGTGGCGTTGTATCATATCTCCAATTACCATGCACCCTTTTTTTTTTTCACCACGACTTGTATAATCCCTTGCATACTCTTTGAACCAAACAGATCGGACAATGTGAATGATGATCCTTGGGTATCAACGCCAGTTGGGGGTATCATAATTTATCTAAGACTCGGCTATCGCTAAAGGGACAAAGACTCGGTGGCGTCGTCCCCAAGTCTCAGACTGGGCGCGAGTATTCAGCCCTGTGTAGTACCGCCCGGATCAAACAATAGCGGTGACCTTCGACGATGGTCCGACGGCGCCCGTCATTTCAATTTTGGCTCCACGTGAGGGGAAGGGGGGTGAGGGGAAGAATTTAACCTGTAACGTCCTGAAAAATAGGGTCAAATGAGGCGATTGGTCCGACCTCGTCATCCGATTAAAAATAGCACTCAGTCGTCGTTGAAAGTTATCCGAGTGTATAATATTGGCATGAACGAAAAAACAATCGCTTAATTGCTCTTTGTTGATCGGAACCCTTCCTCTCTCGCGCATTTCGGTGTTGCGGTCGAGAGAGAGAGAGGGAGTCTGAACTCGACTTCGAGGTATCCTGAGGTTAGAGTATGCGCTGATAAGAGATAAGATGACTCTGTATATACATATATGTATATATTACAGCCCGTTTCGGAAATCCGGAATGGACCTTGAATGTGGTACTTAGCCTCGTCAAAAAAAAAAAAAAAAAAAAAAAGGGGGGGGGGGTTAAAAAAAACCTTCAAAAAAAAAACGTTAAGA
>JBBPRI010000202.1:0-34068 GCA_038092955.1 Boletus pseudo-olivaceus | reverse complement strand
GTTCTTTACCGAGCGATGGTGGTATTCCGGAGGAATACTCCGGAGTTCTCCTTCGGAACTCCGGAGTGCGTACAGCACCTACGAGATTCCTTCGGATGTTTGCATCTCCGGAGTGTCCTCCGGAGTTCGTTGTATTTTGTCAGGTTTTCTTGGCGTAGTTGTCAGTTCACTGGGCTGATTATTCCCCGGGTAGATGGTGCATAGCTCGAGTGCCTTCCGAAGGACACGTTCCCCAGTTTCAAGCCAAGGTTCAGTTGCCTGTGCGTCTGCCTCCCCGAGCTCCGGCAATACGATAGGACGATGGTGGGAGACAATGTGAAGTTCAGCATGTAAGAAACTCTGGAGATAGTCAGAGGTATTTTAAAAAGGGCGGCGATGTTGAGAAAGTTGGGTACTCAATCGAGATGTCGCGTAGGGCACACGAACGACGCCATCGAGGGCGCGATAGAATGGTGTACTAATGATAGGCCCGACGCAGACTTCGCTATTTGATGGAGAACAGAGATAGAGTGATCCTGCGCGGTCGAAGCGTAAGGCAAACAGAGCCCTGAGGTGCTATGCAACATGTGAGACAACGCGCCTTTTCACATCCATCGGGACCGTATCCCACTGTGTATTCCAGGAATACCTGGCACCTTCAATACCAACATTAGAGTAGAAGATATCGATATCAATGGACTAACTTTTTGCAAAATCATATGTTCCGCCCCTACAGGGTCGGAAGAATCTGAATTCCATGCGTCAATCTGAGGAACAGGAATCTGCGTGTGTGCAGCAAGGTACTTGAGGGGTGCAACCTGACAATGTACAAGACTCGTCAGCAAAAATGCAGGTCGATCAACAAACTAACTTTCCCCACCTCTGACTCTAGCTTATCCCTCGGAAATGCGGGCGCCGCGACACAAACGACGCCAAGCGCTGTTCCATCTTCCCAGATAACTTCGTACACCTATGGATAATGTAGAGATTGGTAGACAAGCCGAGTCACCGGCATAGATGAATCGGAGATTCGGAACGCGAAATGTAGTATATAAGGTTGAGGCACTCATGTATTAAGTAATCGTATTTTTTTACACGAACGGCCATCTCCGTTCGCTTGACCTCTGCCTGCTTACTCAGTTCATCGCTTTCGTCTCCGACCACAACCGTTCCCTCTACAGATAAGAATGTTACGACGAAAAGGAACGAAGACCTTGCATCTGAGTCGACCTTATGATCCCTCCTCCAGCTTCTTGAGTTCACAAGCCATGCCGAAGTGAGCAGAGACTGCGAGTCCCAACTGATGAAGACTCAAGGCATCACCATCGTAAGAAAACATCGACACCGCATCCTCTTGCGCCGTTGCAAGTCTGAGTGCTGTAAGTTGTAGGAATGCTTGCACGAGTCCTTAAAATCGACTGACTTTGGTCTGCGTGATCGGGGGTGACCATTTGAGACACCGTTACCGGCAGTCTGAACCTCCGAGCTCATGTACATACTGTACTTAGATAACGCGTCTCTAGTCGTGGGAATATGGAATTTACTGACGCGTCCTTTGTCGGAGCCTCGCAGTACTGCTTAGCGCTTAGCACACCACCATGTCGGACGATGTGGTCTTACCCATCCCTAATCTGAGTCTTCCTCAACATGTATTCACCTTACTTTCTCCGTCACTCAAGCACCTCCACGACAACGCCCGGAATACGTTGCTGGATGGAGTCAAAGCGGACAGTACGTTTCATTTGCTGACCAGGACCTCTTCCGCTAGAACATTTATTTGCGATCAGAAATGGCCCCGTACTATCGACTCGTCACGTCCTCGGGTGCTCTCGTTTCCGACCCTGCATTTCTTGACGAGATGGAGAAAGCAAACGAGGAAGAGCTCAAAAAGTTAGACGAACGGCTCGCCGAGGCTGAGAAGACGGAAGGAGAGTCTGAAATATCGGATGCGCTCAAGGCGCGCGCGAACCACTTGACGCGGATAGGTGACAGGGTATGCCGATAACCCCTGCGCCGTGCAGCCCAGCTGACCCCCCTAGCAGGAGCGTGCCATCGTAGCGCAGAAGCTAGCACTTGAGAAAACCCCCGGACTTGGATCGAGGATAGATATATCCCTCACTCTCATCCGGATCGGACTATTTTTTGGGGATAACACCCTCATTATTGAGAACCTCGAAAAGGCGGAAAAGTTGGTCACGTTTCTGACACATCATGTACCACTTGATAACATCTTGCAGATTCATTGAGGAGGGCGGCGATTGGGACAGACGAAATCGCCTCAAGGTCTACCGTGGATTGCACGCTGTCTCTATCCGTCAATTCAAGACAGGTGGCGAGCTCTTACTTGACGCGCTATCCACGTTCACAGCTACCGAACTAATCTCCTATACCGATTTTGTCGCTCTCACGATCATAGTCAACTCGTTGACCCTCAAACGGCCAGATTTGAAGAAAAAGGTTGCTGTCTTCCACCATGCTTACATGCCATGACCTAGGAAGGCTGATTATTGTTTCAGGTCATCACTGCCCCAGATGTTATCTCCGTCTTGCCCGACCTCCCTGTCCTCGGTGACCTCGTAAATAACCTCTACGACTGCCATTACGCCAAGTTTTTCGTCGCACTAGGTACGCATTTTCTGCCCCCACAATATGTTTGCTTGGTGCAACTTGACTGATGGATCACATCAACCTTCCCCCGAATGGTTGTCCCCCACGCCATGACCATGCCCACAGCTACCCTCGAGCAGACCTACCTCCTGCCTTCGCGGTTATTATCTCCACACACCCGTTACTACGTCCGAGAGATGCGAATCCTCGCATACAGTCAACTATTGGAATCATACCGTAGCGTCACGCTAGAGAGTCTCAGTGGGGCATTCGGAGTCAGTGTTGATTTCATTGACAGGCAAGTTCAAGTTCGCTTCTGGTGAACTCAACGACTCAACGAGGGGTCCAGCGAACTGTCGCGATTTATCGCCAATGGACGGTTGCACTGCACGATTGACAAGGTTCATGGAATTGTGGAAACCACGCGACCGTCACTGAAGAACGCTCAATACGACAAAGTAGTGAAGCAGGGAGATATTCTTCTTAATTCCATACAACGATTGAGTAAAGTGTTGTATTAACAACTTGCGTCGTCGTCTCGTCGTTTCCTGCATGATGAATGCTTGTGGTCGTCTACCTTATTACGCAGATGGATTGACAGAAAGCTGATGGGAGTGGGAACTTAATTTGCTGATGCTCTCACTGACATGCATATTCCTGCCCATCGACCATAAACGTGGCGCCAGCTAGCTTCATCAGCGCTCAGCCTCCATTATTGATCGAGATCGCTTGCCACGCTTATTCCTCAACCAGTCACCGCTGTAGGGGTTGGCTGGATCCGGAAGCAAAGGTCGTAACATGATGATCCAGGCAGATTATCAAGTGCATCGACATCCCATTTATTGGTTTGATGACGGGTCAGTGATCGTGAGGGTATCTAACTACCGGGCCGACGGCCAAGATAGCATCATGCTGTTCAAGATCCACGAATGTTTGCTGCGCCGACATTCCAGGGTTGTTCTGCAGCGAGAGTCGAAGGATGGATACGACATTCCTACCATAACCATTCCGCTTGCACTCGGCGTGCAGATCCAGGATTTCACGTCGCTACTGGCGCATCTCTACCACGATACGTGAGCATTCATGTTAAACGGATGATCCGTTGCTCTCATCCAGACGCCTCATGCATGCAATACAGTCCGCTATCACTGGAAGCGTCCTTCCAACACGTTGCTGCCGTCTTTCGTGTGTCTTCGCCGGAGCAGTTGGATTTCCCATCTGTACATAGCCTTGCGAGATCTTGTCTCGTAGCCATGTTTCCCAGCGGACCTTTCCCGTTTTTTCACCCCAATCATCTCGAGGAGGCGCTGAGTCTCGCATTGCGGTACAACATTGCCTCTGTGAGTCTTCAACCTACATGTCATCTCGATTTATCAAACGGGCAGACACCCCCTTTACGCCTGTGGCTTTCCGGAAACGGCTGTATGCGTGCTTACTTGACGACTCGCAGATCCAGAAAGGCATTTATTACAGCCTTGTAACGACGACTGATTTTGAGCCTAACTCGGATGCTGCCCCAGACGAAAATACAGTACCCTCGAAACCAATAGCCCTGACACCCACAGACACTGGGCGTTGCCGAAATCTCATGAATGGCATCGTGGAACATTTTACCCCCGTCTTATTTGAACCGGTGTGTCCCATCCTCTCATTCGCCTTTTTTTGATCTATGTTTGTTCCTGCCTGGCTCCTTTGGTGGGAACGGTGCCGGTGGCGTTTCGCTACAGAATGTGGGCGGTGCTCATGCCCGTCTTTGAGGAGCTTAGCCTAGGCTCTGTGCACACAACTTTTTCTCTCCCACCTCTATTTGCGATCCAGGCTCAGTTCGGTTGATCTTCTTATTTGTTTTTCTAGCCTGTGACACCACACATGGCGTGTACCAACCTACTGGCAGACAAATGGTTCCCTCTGGTCATACAATCTGCATTAGCAGGGGATAGCGTGTACAAGCCTCTCGAGGCCCTCGAGCAACTCAAACACATTAACTGGGCAGCGGAGGGATTGTGTACTGCCTGTGTCAGAGAAAAAAGAGAAGAATGGACAAACGAACAGGAAGACGTGTGGAAGAAGATGGACGCTTGGCTGAAGCTGGACATGGCATCGGAGTAATTGGGTGATCCCTGAGAAATGTTAGCCCGCAGCACCTGGCACTACTACGAAACCTGCATGTTGATTAGTTTTCAGGGTCGCTCCCTACAAAGTTTATAATGTCACTTGTAGGCGACAAAATGAATTTGCAACTATCAACTGTTAAATCGTCCCGAGTTCGGTCTCACGCTTGTCGTCGTACAACCAGCTTGTAAAGGACGGTACTAGGTCCTGTAATTATGTAACCTTGTACTCCTTTTGAATTGCCGACACCGACTCAGACGTTGGGCGGGACTGCGATATCGATAGGGCAGTCTCCGAACACCTTCACGCCGCAGCTCATAACGTGTGTGGCCGAGGGGATTACACACGAACAACGAGGGCCCATTCCACCAACCATTTCCGACAGTCCAGTTTTCCGATTTCCAACCCCCGTCGGTGATGCATTGATGGCTTCATAGTAATCTCATGACACAGCCGCCGTCCACTGTGGGCGCGACCCACTGGCCGTGGGTGGCCGAGCTCATATCGGTATGCCCCGAATTATATGTCATCCATCCATCACGCGTACATGTACTACATGTACCACTTCTTACAGCCCGTGATGTGCGGGAACAAGAAATACCCCCCTCCAAACGTTCGATGGCCGTCGCCATCGAACTGTCATTCCTTTGGCCCTACAAGAGTCCCGTTGGCAATACGAATAGTGATGCGTTGGCGAGATGGTTCCCCCGATCGTCGCGTCTTTTCGGAGTTTTCTGGCCATGACCAGGACGGCAATCTGATGTACACATGTGTGTGTATCGCACTGGTTGTGTCGTTCACCAAGCGATGCAACGTTGGTAACGCAAGGCGCCGTTGCCTGATATGACGCAGGAGGTGTCACGTATCTTCGTTTCTCTGGCCACATCGGTCCTGAGTTCATTACGGTGATACTATCAGTGGGCGTCTTCTAAATGTCTATCAGGTGGTTTGACAGTTCATCCGGAATGGACGAGATGGATGCCTGCAGATACGGTGACGAAGGTGTGTCTAACGTTTGTCCAGGGGTGGGCTCGCGTCCAGATACATTATCCACAACTCCGAGCTGGCAGCGGCGGTGGCACTGGAACCAGATGCATTGGGGTGTCGTCGGGATAGGGTATAAATATGCAGGTGATGTATTTCAGTGCAGATTCAATTCGGCGTATCTTCTCATACTGTACCCCACCATCAAACATAGTACGCACAAAAACCCCACGATAAAGCGTCGCGCGCAGGAAGATGGACGTGCCACCCGGAAGGGCCTCGCGTAGTCGGTTCCGGTATCGTCGGTATGGCGTGTACGACTTCACGTACGAAGACCCTACTCCGCCTTCGTTTACGTTGCGCATATACTCGCTGTTGGATTGGTTTCGAACCATTCGAGAGGAAACACCCTATGTGAGGAGACATCTTGCCGATACAATCAAGCTCGCGCCGGTGGAATTCATGGCGTATATGGTGACCACCATTTGGAAAGGCATTTACCCGGCGATCAATCTTTACTGGCTGGGTGTCTTTTTCGATAGGGTATGTGTCGTCGTCACCCATACAACTAGTGTGTTTCCTTCATCCCCTGCAGCTCGGGGATAGGTTCATAAATGGAGCACCATCCTCAGAGGTGTACCGGTCGCTCGCTATTTCCTGGGTTTCTTGCGCGATAATCAACGTCGCTGCTGGACGCATACTGTGAGTATTTCGGAAAGAGTATACGCGTGGTCCTTGACTCTATACTCAGTGTTCGGTCGCTGGAAATTTTTACCAAGCGGTTCAGAGCACACTTTATACCTCAGCTAATACGCGGTAGAGGAGTTTATTCTGTTATCGTACCTCTCTAATGGGCCTCTCATTTCTAGCAAGTCTGAAGGTCGATCCACTCTCCATACAGGGTACGCCTTGTGTTTACAGATTTCCCGAAAGCTAACGCGTGACTAGACATACGCTCCGTCTTCCCTATTATGGGACGGTTCGAGTCCGAATTTCCGGGCGGCCTTTTTCTAACGCAACTGGGTCAATTCATGAATTGCACGCTTCGTTTGACTTCTCAGGTGCTCGTCTTGCTACACGCCATCTCTTGTAAACGGAGCCCGGAACGGGAACTGTTATCGGGTCTCTGTGTCGCGCGTGGACTCGTTTTGTGGCTGGCTCCGTTAAATAATGTTGGCTGTTCATGTTTGTCTGATTGTGACCCTATTTGATCATTCACTCACATCTTCGGAACAGCATACATCTATTGGCCCAACAATTTGCATTTTCAGAGAATGAAAGCCCTTTTTGGCCTAGCTTTTTCGATTGAGTACAGAGCCGACCTTATGCTAGATGGGATGGCAAACTCGATCGAGACCGGTATGTGTGACCCCTCTCTGGTTTCCTTCGTTGTTCAATTCTGCCCACAGAATACAAGAAATCTGCAGAGCGACTGGGGGATGTAGAGGTCTGGGATCCTAATTCAAACTGTACCGCATTCCTGCGAGATTGGTACTGGGATTGTCTGCTGCATATTACTTTCGATCTCCCGGTGGTAAGCCTTTTTTTTTTTTTCCATCTCCTTGATTTCTTAGCTGAACTTTTCAGGCCATCTATGCGTTAATACCCCCAACCTACCTGTCACCGTCGTCCATTGCTTCGATGGCGCTTCTACAGCAGGCCACCGGATCTATCTCGTTGAGCATAGGAGAGTATACTCAACGGATGCCGTCCTTGATGGGTACCTGCCGGCAGGCCAAGCGGCTCTATGATGCTATCGACCTCCAGACCACGATGCCACAGGGTACAGAACCCTTTCCTCATCCAACCGACAGGTCCTATGACGCAGGTATGAAAATCTCCTTCAGGTACCGTCATCTTCTCCACACGCGTCGTTTATGTAACGCTCACGTACGCACTTTGGCACGTCAAGACACGTTTCATTACGATATCCAGGAAGGGATAGCGATGCGGTCCATGATGTTTCCTTTGATATCCAGCCCGGCGAGCTCGTCTTGGTGGTGGGAACCAACGGAAGCGGAAAATCGTCTGTGCTTAAATTGTTGGCACGACTGTTCGATCCGACCGCTGGCGACATCCTCATCGATGACTTGCCTCTCGTACGCTATGACATCAATCGGCTCCGCGCCGCCATGGCGTTCCAGCCACAGTCTCCGGTCGTCTACCCGGTCACCGTGAGGGAAAACATCGCGTTTGGGCTCCCGCCGACATTTATGATCGAGCAACAGCACATCGAGGAGGCGGCACGGATGGGTGATTGTTCTGAGTGGATATCGAGGCTCAGCGATGTATACGACACGCAGCTCCAGCCCTCGTTCGACATCAATAATGCGTGGGAGGACGGCATGTATGGATACCCGTCCAAGGAACTGCTAGAAGAACTAGCTCGACACAAGGGTCGTCTGGTATCGATATCGGGTGCGTGTCTGGAATGTCATCTGATTGTGAAAGAGAACCTGTATTGAAGCCATAACCCACAGGCGGTGAGAAGCAACGCCTCGCCACGTAAGTCCAAACCCTACCATCCCGGCGCATATATACACATAACCGTTGACCTATACCGTAACACACAGCGCACGCACGTTCATGCGCATAAACAACCGCACAACACGACTGGTCGTTGTCGACGAAGCAACGTCCTCGATGGATCCCGTCGCCGAGCGCGATATCCTGACCAAGTTCCGCAAAGGACGCGCAGGAAAGACGACCGTCTTTGTCACGCATCGATTTTATCATCTCGCCCATGAAGCCGACCGTATCCTGTATGTCTCTCTCTCTCCCTACCCCTACGTTTTTTTCTGGACGCTCCGATCGGAAAACGTGTTTGCTGACCCACCGCGACGTCGTCTCTCACGCTCGATAGATGTATGAAAGACGGGTGCGTCGTCGAAAGCGGCACCCATGCCGAACTTCTCCACGTCAATGGGGACTATGCCGCCTTGTACCGCGCCCAGGTCGAGAGGACCGCTTAAACCCCTCATCACGTTTGACTGCTGACCAACGATGGAATCTTGGCCTCTACGCTATGCTGCTCCTTTCCTCTTCCCTTTCTTGTTTTTTTCTTCTGTACTGTACATACCTCTCCTAGCACCTTCCCCCCCTTGTTTGATCTCCGTGTACTCGCGCCCGTCGCCCCGTCGTCTCGAAGGGCAACGCCCAACACTCAGTGGACCGCCCCACGGACGACATGGAACGAACGTGCGCCACGAGATTCTGAAATTTGAATCGTGGACCGTTTCATTCCGTGATAGGTGATAACTCCACTCCGTATGCTTACATAACCTCATCGTATATACCTTTTCCCCCATGTATCTCTCCTACTCTTAAATTTACCTGTTTGACACAAAAATCTTGTTGTTATTATTCTCGCTGCGTGGTCCCGCACCTCGAATCCAAACATGACATAATGTTGAAGTTTATTAGGCTCTCGGGGACCAGCTACGACCATGTCCACTGTACATCTACTAAGACGATGTTGAAATTATCGTCGACGTGCGTATGCAAAGAATGGCCAAAGTCCATAGAAAACAGAAAACGAAAGACGCGTGTGTGCGTGTACTCACAAATAAAACAGGGCATTTTGAAAGACGATCGATATCATCAATTCGACAGCAACCTAAATTCGTATATGGTAATCACCTACAACAAGAGAGACGAAAACATTCCAGCGTAGCATACAGGGCATAAGGCAAGTGTGATATATGTCCGTCCACAGCGATGCATTTAAAAAAAAGCGCGAAAAGAATGGAAGAAAAGGTCATTTCGAAACGTCGGGGCACGGCGTCGACACCGGGTATATCATACCGCAGGCACAAGACAACGTGATGGTAGATCCGTCATCCGTGCATAGTTGAATCAGTCGACACCCCCCCCCTCCACCCAAGTAAAACTGAGAGGAAAAAAAATACCAAACTGGACGACGCACGGTTCAATCCAAGATCTCGAACCGCCCCCGTTTTCCTTCCCGCATCTCCCTCGCATCCTCGTCCAACCCCCGTTTCTCACCCACGCCCACACCGACACCAACATCTAGACCCACCTCCATGCCCTCGAATGAGGTAAACCCTTCGGAGACTCCGACCCCCATCAGATTCTCGTTGCTTACGAGATCCTTGAGAATCGCTTGGTACCGCTCGTCCGAGAGGCCCATGCCCGCCAACGGATTGATCCGTCCATCGTCGTCATAACTCGGCATCGTCGATGAGGATGAAGCCGCAGCGCCTACCACGAGCGCTTCATTGACCCCCCCGTCCGACAAGGGCGGGACGCCCACCGGCGGTCTCGGTACCTTGGACATTTGTTGAATCACTTTGAGATGCATCAGGTGTTTCTGAATGAAGCCAAACGTCAGACGTTGGTCCACCCTGGACCGAGCGATACCAACGCACCTCGAGCATGTCCAGCAGGCCCTCCTTTGTAAACGGTTTCGGAAGGATATCGTTCATCCCAGACGAATAATACGTCATGATCTCGCTCGGTTTTGAATTGCTCGTCATCGAAATAATGGGTGTCATATGATCAAACTGCCTTATCAATGATGTGGCGGATATTCCATCCATCTTCGGCATCACGATGTCCTATCGGCGCAAAACCCGACGTGTTAGTATCGACGACAGACGAGAGTATGAAGACGCACCATCAACACCAAGTCATACTTTTCCAAATTCATCTTGGTCACTGCACCGACCCCATCCACAGCCACGTCGATCGCACACCCAAAGACTTGCAAAAACTTGCTGCTCAATCGTCGACTCACCGCATCGTCGTCTACGAGCAACACACGCGGCGGGACCGCCCACCCGGGGACGAACGTTGACCGACGCACGCGTAGCTTTCTATGGCTCCTCGTACCCGAGGATGAGGAGGAGGAGGTCGAAGTAGAAGGTGGCGAGGTCGATCCGCTCGATGGATTCGTAGGCGTGGGCTGCACGACTTCCTCTGGCCCCGGACTGTCCTCCTTTTCATACCCCTCGTCCTCTCCGCCAACGCCACCGCCTACAGCGTCTCTCCCGTCCGTCGTCGACCCAGAACTGGATCCAGCTGCACCCTCCTCCCCCGGAAACGTCCAATTCCCATTCTCATCCTCGACGTTACTCCGCGGTAACAAATGCCCGAGTGTAAACACCTGTAAACCCTCATGCGCATTGTGCGCAGGCCGATCCCACACGTCCGGGGGGAGTATAAAAGGTTCGTCCCCCGCCGACGTCCCAGGCTCGTGCATCTGGAGATGCATCTGGGATATCCGCGACAGGGCATTTCGGCCCAATGTGGCAGTCACGTCTGCGCCGTTCGACGACGGTGACCTTGCAGTTGTGCTCGGACGAAAGGATAGCCCACTCTCGGCACGTCGAGACATCTCGTTCATCTGCACGAGACTTGCACGCGCGATCGCACCCGGATCGGGGTGCTCACCGAGCCCCAGGACTCGCTGCGCTTCTTGCGCAGGTAAGAATTGTATTTGTGGATTCAAACTTTGCGAGGCCTGACTGGCGCCCTGGCTCGCTTGACCCTGGCCCTGCGTGTGGCCTAGTGCTTGCAATAACGAGGACGAGGACGAGGATGGTGGTGGTAGAGCTGGTGAAATGATGGGGGAGGGTTGCAGAAATGGACTGGGTTGAGGTTGCGAATTAGCAAAGAGCGATGCTGCTGCGGACGCCGCATTCCCTGTGCCTGTTGCGAAAAGGGACTGGGGAGGATGCGTGCTAGGGGTCATGCTGTGAGTAATGTTCGGGGGTGCAGGGGGCACAACGGGTGTTTTTGGTTGGGGTACGGACGATGGGCCAGCAGCAGTAGTCGGCATTCCCATGCTATCTTTGTGTTTCGCTGATATGATAAGACAAGGTTCAGTATACGCGAGCGGGAGGGGAGATAGACCGCAAGTAGAAATTCAAAAGGAAAAGTGCGCAAGACCGTGCATCGACGAAGGTCAGTGTGGGACAACACGCCAACGTGTGCACGCTCCAGCGGGTTCTAGCGTAACCCAACAATGAGGCACCCACAACCGTACAACGATGCCAAACGGCCCATACGACTACGCAATGTCGCGTATTTTGTGCTCGGACCTCACCTGATAACCCGCCTCGCCCACAGGCCACCAGGCTAGTGCTAGTGCACCGGTATCTGCCAGCACAAAGGTAGGCCAGGGCAGATGTGACATAGAGATGTCCGCGAAAAAAAAGGGGGGCAAAGAAAAGAAATTGAATGGGCGACCGACTCACTCCCTTCCATCCCTAGAAAATATTGAATCAAAGCCTGCATGAAGCCATCTTGCTGTGCCATGTTCTTTTGAAAATTGACCATCTCGCCGAGGACATCACGATAACTCCGTTCAAGGCCGCGCATCCGCTCATCCGACCTGCCCACTTGCACTCGGAGGGAGTCGTTCTGCGCCTGGAGTGAGGTGATCTGCTGCTGTAATGCCGAGACAGTGTTTTGGAGACCAGTCGACATTGTCTGGAGCGCGGCGGACTGGGCGTGAAGGGAGGCGGTTTGGGATTGGAGGGTACTTGTTTGGGATTGTAGGGCAGTCGTCTGGTTCTGGAGGGCGTTCGTATGGGAAGCGAGGGTGGTCGTCTGAGCATGCAGCGACTCTACTTCGCCCAGGGTGGTTGGACCTGGGGAGCCTGCAGAGACTGAGCGGAGGGAGGACGAAGGGGCATTGTTTGGAAGGGATTTTCGAGCGGCGGGTACTTTGCGCTTGATGTTTTCGAGTGCGTCGCGCCTGTCGATGTGGAAATCGGGATGGCGAAATGTCCACGAGTGCTCACCGAACTGGGCGTCGTCGGTGTTCTTAACCTGGAGGTAACTGGATGAGAAAGAGGAAACGCGAGGCCACCCCCAAAAAAGGGGGAGCCGAGGATCGCAGAGAAGACGCCACCTGACCAGCAAAAAGAAGCGGATGCAGGCTCGATCCGGCCCCATTTTTGCACATGATCATTATGGAAGCAAGCGGGAATTCCCCAGGGAGTGGATATGATGATCACGTGCATGATCGACTCACCTTGTGAAAGTCGTACTTGTTCAGTTGGCGGACGAAGGAAGCAAAATTTGAATGCTTGAACAAGCGAGGGAGGATCGATTTTGTGAATTCGTTCATGTCCTGAGAGACGGCGTCAGAAGTCGCGCGTAGATCGAGGACGGTGCACACCTTGACGACAAAGCAATCACCGTTAGGGCCCCACGAGACGACATGGGCAAAAGATTGATCCTCGAGCATCCTAGAGGACCGATCATGATGAGATGGCCAGTGGATCAGAGAGAGGACACGTACTTGTACAGTTTCTTCACAAAGTCACAGGTGGCGGGCATGTTATCGTCCACATCCTTTGACGGTGCCGGTGGGGGCGGCGCAGGTGGGGGAGGCTGTGGCGGGGGAAGCTGTTCGCGCTTCATCTGTCTGGACTCTGCGGGTCTCGGCCCGGGCTGGTTATATGGATGGACGCTTTGGGAGTGATGGAGGGAACTCGGCGTGGGGAGGGCGTCGTCGCGTGAATTGGAGGTCCGGTGCATCGTAGCGGGCCATGGGAGGGATGAGGAGGGCGGTGGGGATGCATGGCGGTGGCCATACGGGGACACCCGGGCGGAGGGTGAGTTGAGTGGCGGTAGGGTATTAACGTTTGAGCGTGAAGCATTTACGGGCGGTAGATGAAGTTGTGAAGGAGGCGGAAGATGCGACGAATGGAACAACTGTTGTCGTACAGAGTAGGGCGGGCCTTGCGATTGTGGATCCATTCTGGACTATCTCGTCAGTCTGCGGGGGGGGGGGAGGGACGGGGGGCTGGACGGGGCTGGAACGGGAGATGAGAGAGGAGGCGGGAATCCAGAGGGTCCGAGTCGTATCTGGGCAAGGAAACAAACTGGCTGGCGCTGGCTGGGTTGACTTGCAACCCAGCACGAGTCCCAAGACAATTTATTAACCTTGTCGCCCAAACCCAGCTCAGCCCAAACAGCCGTAAACTGTCCGCAGTTGGCGGTTTACTGCTGATTTCAATTATTTTTTTAATTCTTTTCTCGGACCTGCCCGCACTTGCGCGTTCTCGATTGAGGACGTTCCGAGTGGAAAAAAAGGCGAGCACAGCGCACTGATCGATAGGCGGACGAGTGCTGGCTGTGATCGACGTTATCGAACGGAACTATCTCACCGACGGTCTGGACTGCCGCAAGTCATTACTGCCTTTTTTTGCGCGCAGAACGACAAGACGGCGCGAGGAGATACACGTTCTCGGCGACCCTATCTCCACGTCGCTCAGTCTAGACCCGATATTATACTTACTCTACTTTATAACCCATCGGATCCGCTTCTCCTCTCAGCATCCCGTTTTTAATGGACATACATTGTGGCACGGCCAAGTATGCGTTACAGCTTGGTGACATTTCCAGACGGCGGCTACGCTTGCCCCACAGAAACACGACTGCACCGCTGGCATTGTTTCATTCCGCACGAAAATCGATGGACACTCTTTGAGGTTTTACTTGAGGATCCTGAGATTGATAGCCAATGCCCGTATGCAAGCTGGTCTGCGAGAGAGTCGTCGTGGCGGTTCAAGGCGGCCGTAATGAGTGGCTGTGTAGCACGGGACCTCGACGAGGCAGTCGTTCCGCGGGAACCCGATTTGAGGCGGGTAAATTTCGTGTCGCGCTCCTCTGACTGTCCACGCTCTTTCTCATCCTCTCTCCTGCAGCCATGGCCTCCCTCGCTCGGTTACGTCCCTCCATCGCACGTCGCGTAGTCCGTATTTCCCTCTTTTCCTTGTCTTGGCAACCTTCAACTTTTTCTTTTTAGCCTACGTTCGCGCGGACCATCACCACGTCGGCGGATACCACTTTGTTGCAGGACACCATCACCGACCACTCCCAGCCGTTCACCGTCAAACTTCACCAAGACTCTTTCCGCTCCCACAAATGCGACCCACCTTCCCTCGAAGTTCAAGTACAAAAGGACCAACTCCTCAAGATGTACAAAGAAATGCAGACCATGCGTCGCATGGAAATGGCTGCCGACACCCTCTACAAAGCCAAGCTCATCCGCGGTTTCTGCCATCTCGCCATCGGACAGGTAAGTGCTCGTCGTCGTCGTCGCCATTTGCTCACCGCGTTGCAGGAAGCCGTCTCTGTTGGTCTCGAACATGGTATCACCCCCGAAGATCGCGTCATCACCGCCTACCGCTGTCATCCCTTTGCAGTCATGCGTGGGGGCACTATCAAGGGTGTCCTCGCTGAGCTCCTCGGTCGTCAGACCGGCATGTCCCACGGAAAGGGTGGTTCTATGCACATCTTCACCCCTTCCTTCTTTGGTGGTAACGGTATCGTCGGTGCCCAAGTCCCCGTCGGCGCCGGCCTCGCCTTCGCACAAAAGTATCTCGGCAGCAAGACTGCCACTTTTGCCCTGTACGGTGATGGTGCGAGTAACCAGGGCCAAGTCTTTGAGGCGTTCAACATGGTATGTAAACTAGCTCATAATGCCACCGGAGTGACCAACTGAGCATATATGCGCCGATAGGCAAAGCTATGGGACCTTCCTTGCGTCTTTGTTTGTGAGAACAACAAGTACGGTATGGGTACCTCCGCCGAGCGCAGTTCCTCCAACACGGAGTACTTCACCCGTGGTGACAAGATCCCTGGTCTCCAGGTCTGTCTCCATCATTCACTCACTGTAACATATAGTGACCCAATGGCGCATACATTTAGGTCAACGGCATGGACATCATCGCAGCCAAGCACGCCGTCCAGTTCGCACGCAACTGGGTGGTGCAAGGTAACGGCCCACTCCTGATGGAATTCGTCACCTATCGCTACGGTGGTCACTCGTACGCATCCTCACGCTTTTCTGTGACGTTGCTCATGCGAGTTCGTGCATAGGATGTCCGACCCTGGTACTACCTACCGCACGCGTGAGGAAGTTCAGCGGATGCGGAGCACTCAGGATCCGATCCGTGGATTGCAACGATACATCGAGGAATGGGGTCTCGCTACCGAGCAAGCGCTCAAGGTGCGTTTCTCACCTGTCTCACCTCATTCATGCGGCGTTGACGTCTCCCTGTTCTTTTTCATTCTTTTGATTCTCGTTATCGTTTTGAATCTGGCAGCAACTCGACAAGGAGGCCAAGGCAGAGGTCGACCAGGCCGTCGAAGAGGCCAAACAATCGCCCGAGCCCCTCCCCAAGGATCTCTGGACAGACATTTACTACAAGAACACAGGGCCGCCATCCATGCGCGGTCGGGAGCGGGAGGAGGTACGTGTGCCGTTCATTTTGCGGGTCTACTTACACAACGCTGTCTATGACAGGTTCACTATTATTGAGCATGACTCGGAGGTGGCTGATGTGTGCATGAAGCAAGCGGGGATGTGACCAATTGCATGTATGGCATATGCATACGGACCTACGTTAGATACAGGCGCTTTCGTTTCGATGGTATATGGTTTTACACAAGTCCTCGACCGATCGCTCCTTTTTATTTTGTATGGCATGGCGCTGGGCAGTGAAACGCATTCCAAGTCATGACGATATGCGCACATAAACGGTCGATCGCAATTCAGCAGTCAATGAACGTATGTACATATGTGGACGAAGACGGACCCATGAGTATGGACTTGGCGAAGCCCCTCGCGGTACCAGGAAGGGACGCTCGATGGAACATAGGGCGGACGTGAGCTCGCCCCGACTCCCTGGGAGAAGCGCAAAGTTCGGGATGGACAACACTTTTTCGATGGCGAGGGGGGAGGGGGGGGGCTATTTTTTTTACCCCTCCCGTGCGTAACACGCTCACCCGCGTGTCCGTCCGGAAAGGTCTCGAGCCGTGGTCCGGTGATGGGTGTATCGCGCGCGGTGCCTCCGACACACAGCTTCTTCCCGTGGTGGCATCGGGTGGAAGAAGAGTCGACCCGGCGCAGAAAGTCTTCAATAGAGGGGGGGGAGGAAGCACTACTAGGAAAGACGTGGCTCGAACTCGAAAATTTTCTCGATGGATGATGGTGGATCCGAGTCCCCCCCCCCCTCATGAGACGCGCAAAGGCTCAAGGGACACGCGCTATGACCGGTGACCTCAGGATTGCATTTGCATTCGCCTCGGGCTGGCGCCGGTGAATGCTTTGGTATAACGAAGTCGGACAAGCCATCCTGCCCCGGGTACTGCACCGAGCAACGTGGGCCATGGTTCAAAGCCGGGTCGTGACTTATAGGTCGACCCAAGTCATTAGACCGCCGATACGGTCGTGGGGCGCAGGAAGCCTAGGGTCTCGTCAACGTTAAATGAATAAACCCTTGCCAATAATTACGTTACCTTCAAATTCTCGCGCATCACGCGGATAGTAAGGGGGGAGGGGAAGGCGGAAGCGCCGTATCATACTAGTCGGCCTACGCATGCATTGTAAAAATAAATAAAAAACGACGACGACGGCAAAGTGGGCGCAGGCCATCGTCGCAACCCTAGCCTGTCGTCGTCGTCACGGTGGACAAACCCCGAACGGTCAAACGGTTTCGTCACATGTCATCATTGATGATACGTACCAGTGCTCGTGATTATCGAAAGTCGGAGCCTCGGAACTCCCGATGGCCTATTCGCGTTGGCCGGGGTTAGCCATTCCGTTCTGAGGGGGATGAAACGAACCTCTCCTTAGCAGGAAGGAGCCGGCCGTCCAAAGGTCTGTCAATCACGTTTGAACGTGCGCCGCAAACGCCTTTTGGATCGTTCGTGGGGTTGACGCATATCTGAATCATGACTACGCGTTGTAATCTCTGCTGCTTGGGACACCAAGAGGCGAGGTTAGATGATAGATCGACACCTACTCTGATCTCAGCCCGGGTACTACTACTAACCATGCGTGGCAGATACCACGGGACACGAGGATGATGTTGCGCCTCGGGATACATGGATAAGTTTGTGATCTATATACATACTCAGAGATCAAGGGTAACCTGTCCCGGATCGGGTCCGAGTCCCTGAATTGTGTGGAGGCTCCGAGATGACCGGGGTGCTTTGATTGGATACGGGAATTAACCTAACAGACGAGTCGTAGGGCATCTGAATCTCCACGGGCAGTGACTAGTGAAGTGATGCTTTGAGCGTCGTTTCGCTTGGCCATTCCCTGCCAATCGTCCAAGAGTAGCAGCAGTGGTTGGAAGGGCGGCGTAGGTAGATTGACCGGGACTATATCTAGATAGATTGAAAAAAAAAAAAAAAACGCGCGTAACCCTCTTCAAACGTTCAAGCGGTTAATCCAACGCATATAGTACAAAGGGGTTCACGTCGTTGACGTCCGACCCGGACATATAGAACGCCCGGCGGTAACTCGGCAAATCGGTGGGGGGGAGGCAGCTTGACGCTGGAGCATTTGCCGAGACGGAGGTAGTAGTAGCGAAGGGGCACAGGGGTTAGCAAGTCCCTGCATAGGGTACGTACCCCAACTTGGGACAACTTGAAGGAATACTAGGGTTCAAAAAAAAAAAAGAGATTGTTAGCGATCTGTGGGTGTAAACTTACAACAATTAGGGTACTTCAATGGGGAGCCTATCACGGCGTCACGGCGTTCGCCTTCGAGCGACGAGCGGTCCTACCCATCTCGGCTGCCGTAAATGGTAGTATTTCCTCCAGGAATGTCATGTCACACGGCAGCCGACGTTGACGATAATCCATGTTATCAGGTGCTACACGTTCTGGAGAACACTCAGGCGGCAGCGAAAAAGATGTGGCCAAGATACACATGTAAGAGACCAGGAGCTGACCTGTTTCAAACATACTGGATACGGGATGATGGTCTTCCTCGGTCCTTGTATAGTACGAACCTACGAAACAGGATCCGCGGAGCGCGATGTACCTGCATATTGCTTCCCCTGTGATTCGTGTGCAAGTGCCCGCATGGATACGTCGCACCTGTCGCGTCTCTCACTATCACTGCTTCAGTAATCAAGCTCGCATAACTGTTGGACGGTTCAGGGACAAGAACGATAAAGTGAGCTTGTTGCATAACCATCGTATTTCTGGTTCCGATTCCCACACATACTATGTTTTTCTCGCGAGGACTCCGGACCAACTTGAAGCTGTATGAAAAAGTGGATTGAGAACCGCGCGAACGTCGCCTTGCCGGGTAGCGGGTTTTCATTTGTGACAACGACATGCTCTACACGCCGGTCAATTGTTTGATGGAGGGGGCCGTCTGTACTGAATCATATATGCGGGAGTAGAATAACCTAATCTCGAGCTTGATGAGAGTGCGCGTACGATCGCCCCATTTTGAGCTGGAGAGTAAGTCAAAGCCCGAGAGCCTGGTCAGAACGTACGATTTCGGTATCCTTCCTCATGTCGTAGATCTCCCAGGCCCATCATAGGGGGATGGTGACAGTCGACTCAACATAACGCAGCGTATCAAAGACCAGTTATGAAGCAACGTTTGCGAAGTTGGATCTGCATCGGCGAGGTTGATCGCGGGGTGGCGCCCAAAGTCCACCTTGAAAGCGGAGGAAGAGTAGGTAGGCACAGTTTAAGATCCGGCGGTCGCCTTGGGTCCCGGCTCAGTTACTTACAAGATAAGTATATCACTCTGGCAACAACATCCAGACTGTTGGCCACATATCTACTAGGAACGCCGCTCTGCGTGCACACACTAGTTTCTCTTCCCCTCCACGGGGTAGGGTGGGGGGGTCACGGTGCGATGTTTGGTACCCGGCGGTGTTGCTCTACGATACATAGTCTCTTGAGCTGTACATATCTCCGCTTGCTGTGGACTCAGAGGTTCGTTGATCGTTGACCGAATTGTTCACGTCAGTTCGCATCGCCTCGCTCATACAGTGACTGACGCGGTTCAAGAAGGTACAGACATGTTTCGGTTTCGTTCAACCCACGTTCGACGACGATGAGAAGTAGTCCCTGCAAACACTCGCCAAGGCTCGTTTCATGACGTCCGGCTCGCAGGTGCTCGGGCCGCGGAGCCTTTGCGTACGTGTGAACCCCGGTCCGGAAGTTCTAGTCGAGAATTGGCTGACATCTCGTGCCTTGTTTGCTCCACAATAATTGACTAAAATTCTGAGTCGCTCGAATGTCGATATAAGACATGTAAGTATGTATCTCGAGGGCGTGATTACAGCTTGAAGATGTGACGGAACATCATCTGCTCCAGAACATTACGTAACTGTCCATACACACTGCTGTACGAAAGAAACCAATGTGTTGGAAAAGTCGCGACGAAAACAGTAGCTAATAACAGTCCCAAGTGCACAACGTTCAACAACAAAAGTAGGTCCGGGCAGGCCAATATCCACCTCACGTGATAGTGATCGTCTGGTTCAGTGTCTCCAAGAAAGGATAGAGTCCAGCCTACACCCGAACAGATCCATGTCAGCACCTCGGTCCTCGACTGTCACCGGTGTTTCAACTCACCGCAACCAGCGCGACGTGCGCCACACCGATCAACGCAGTGCCTTCCGCAACCGAGCCAGGCACCTGCACGGTAAAGTTCTGGTACGGGGGCAGGTATGGCTCGTGATACTGCGGGCTGAACGGCCCGTTGTACAAGATGGTGCCCATGAAACTTGAAGGGGGCGTGCAAGGGCGGTTCGGGCAAGACTGCAAGCCGATGACGACAGCAACCTCTTCAGAGCCCGTCAAGGAGTTCTGAAAAGCGAAAGAAAACGGTTGGCGTGATTAGCGAGGCGTGCCGAAGGTGTGGAGAGTGACTAGTGACGGGACATACCGGGCGTTGTACTTGGACGATGAGATTATCCCCTGGGCTCACGGTTTGGCCATTTGACGGCAGTCCGACGACAGCGTTCTGTGCAAAGACGGCGGTGACAAGGAGGATGGGGGCGAACAAGAACTTGAACATGATAGAGGGTGAGGAGTAGAGACGTAAGTAGAGTTGCGGTTGAGGAGAACCGAGTACTCTCAATCGCACCACATTTTATACCCGAGTAATGGGTCGGAGAGGAGCATAGCTATGGGCATCGTTGCCCGATTGCTGGACGGTTGGTCGAAAAGTAGTACGCGAGGTGACAATATGTAGCCGGGTTGTGCCATGTCGTAAGGGCACATTGTTTGTCAGCCACGCAGTCATCGATTGGAGTAAGCAAGAGCAGTACATGAAGAACATGTGGGTTTTGGGGTTTATTGTGATGAAGCCTGCCACAAACGGGCCGCGTAATCAGTCGTGTTGGAAGGCCGGGTACTAGGGAATACAGAGAAGAACTTGTTCGAGATTCGTCGAAGCCCATCCTAGCTTGCGCACTGCCATGTACATGCAGCAAAGTGCAGGTTTATGATCATTTGCCCTTGTATACTCTCGGAGTGTTCCGTCCGTGGGCGTGGCACAGCTGCTGCACGTTGGACGTTCGGATCATCATCGCCTCAGATGTCTCGACATTCGGCCTCCCCTCCGAACGTCCAATCGCAATCGTCCACCTGCGAGTAATGCGATGACTTGGATTAGCAACAGCGGCGCAGGTAGACCGGCGGCCGTCACGCTCAGAAATTGCTTTGACCGCAGACAGCTTGTTTACGCCGCCTAACAAGAATGTACATAAGTGCATATCCCATACTTATCCCCAATGCAGCACGAGAGCAAACTAGACAGGATCCCGGAACGAGGTTAACCAAAAACATAGGTGGTGCGAACCGATGCTGAGTCCAGGACCAAACCAAAATTTGGCCTCGTTTTCTGGACCATAACACGAGATTCAAGAGTATTGAGAGGGAACTTGAACAAATCTCGACACTCACGAACGATGCATACCGGTAAGTAAACGTTTCAGATCGTCAATAATAATAAATAAATAAAAAACCGTACTTGTATCTCTCGATCGCCTTCTTACTGTGCGCTGACCGTTTTCCCGTCGTTTATACTCAACTGGGCTTCCCGGACTCTACCTTGTCCCTTTGACACTCGTAGCTTGTGATTCTGGGATGTATCGATAAGGATCCGCCAGCTCATATCAGTATTTCCTGAACAAACAATCACCTACATGAATCACCCAGTAGCTACACACGGTTGGCTATGTACTTCTCGGACCGAGGAACGGTAAGTGCGATACTACCTTGGTCTTGTTTCCCTTTGCGGTTGGAACAATCAACCCCTTCTCCTGTTTTAGATCTTGCTGATGTAGGTTGTACACCCGAGGTCTCGGACATTCGGACATTGACGTCGACATCAAGCCCTTGGGGGTTCCTCTCACCGTAATCTACTCCTACGGAGATGTCGACCTGACTGCTTCCAAATGTCGCGCGATGGATCGGCACGTCAAGTAATTAGGCACTCGAATCAAACTCGAATGGACGAAACTTTATTGAAAAAAGGTGGCGCCACAACGCTTTCCCCCTCTCACGTATGTACAAGATATCATCATGATTTAATTAGCATCCTGATGCGGCGGACTTGGTGTGGCCCTATATCATGAAGAAACCCGCCTATTCCCACACTTGCCGCTCCGGGGACTCTTCGATGCGATATCCGCCTCTTGAGAGGCTCACAAGGCAAGTATATGCTGTGTGTCGTCGCAAGTGCTGGGTACCGCTCTAATCTCACATCCCCTTTGCAAAACGCGGTGGGTCAACTATGCAACGGATATGAATCAGCTTGAAAAAAAAACACAAGTGTCGATTTCGTCCACGTTTCGGATCCTACTGACACGTGGTGATCGGACCGATGGTGATGTTTTTTTCGTTCCAATCAAGTGCTGGCAACCTCCCATTCCGCACACGACGTCGAAAGACGAATGCCATCTCTCCAACGGTGACTGTGTCACGTCAAGGAAGGAAAAACAAAGTGGCAACACGTCTTCATCGTCTCCTCCAGAGGTTACCATTCGGGTCCCTGCACGTCTGATCGTGCGGTGGAGGTTGCCGTCATACTGAACCGGAACATGCAATGGGCCTCAAACGTTGGAGATTACTTGACATCCAGCGACCCCGACTCAGATCTGGCCGCAGCTGGGCGCCTGCATAATAGTATAGCCGGTCCATCAGAAAATTCAACTCGACGGAGGGTGCTATGACGATCGGCCCGGCCGACGAGAGAACGACGGATTATGAAGAGACTCATCATTGTTTCATTGTCCGCTTGCTTGTTGAGCCAGGTTCGACTCGACTCAATTCCCATCGGGTCCCTCAAGCCAAATCGGGGTGGATAGTTTTATCGATAGTTCCATCAAACGGCACCATCAAAATGGAGGGTCATGTTCTCCACTGAAAAAGTTACTTGGCGAAATAATACAATGGTGACGAGGTCACGTACGTGCCACGTTACTGTACCTCTCGTCCAATGCCATCGTGAATAGGAGGAACGTTCACGTCATGGATAAGTCGGCGTGGTGCAATTTCCCTCATTGTCCGTGGATAACCTTGATTGAGTGACGTACCGAACTAGTGTCTCGAGGGGAAGAGGGGCACAAGGACGATAATTGCAAGTAAAATCTCTGCTGCTTTTAGAAATCAAACGGGAGGTCGATGAGATCGATTTCTTGTCAAACAATCACAGGGCCTGGGGCATTTCTTCGTTGATTGTGATCTGGGAGGACATATTCAGTCAACAATTGCATTCAACGGATGCTGTAACAAATCAGGGCTCCAACCGACTTCCGCCCTTGGGGACTTTAGGTGGAGTAACCGTTGACGTGTTTCCAAGCGGAGCAATGGTCTCGCTCTTTTTGACGTTCCGATTGACTTGTTGTCTTGGTCTATGATGTGTGTGCCTCATGTCAAAATATCGGCATGGGTAATGTTTTCTCGCTTCCGAAACTCTTCTGCGTTGGCTTTGGTTGTCCCAGGGACGTTACCAGTGATGCGCGTGGCTCGGAAATGAATTTTATAGTGTTCATGTTCAAGTGGTAATGAAGAAGGTGCAGCCAGCACTATCCAGAAACATCCTCGGTCGGGCAACGGAATCCCTATCATGAGCTGGTAAAAACGTAGATTGAGCAGAAAGAACGAGCAACGGCAAATGTAGGATAACCTGTGACAAACAGACAACGGCCCATCTGGCAAGTGATGTCTGCTCCGAGACAAAAGGAGGAACACTGGGCCAAGCACTGACATCGTTCCGACGGGAGTCGAGGGTGAGAGAAAGTTTGACTGCTGTTAACCACTCAAACTCAATTGCGGAGGTATATGGACAGTATTTGATTTCAACTCCCCCCCCTCTCTCTCTCTCTCAGGCTCGTGATTGTCCGCCTCTGGATGCAGTAGCCAAAAACCCGGGTGGAGAGGCGGGTTCTCAGGCAGTCCCTTCCCAACGCCCACGGCGGCCGTACGTGGTTTATATTCCTGGACTTGTGGCGGTAGAGAGATCAGAATATGTGTTGTCTCGTAAGCAAAAGGGGGTGTGTTGCGTCGCCATTTAGACGGGTACGGGGTAGAAGCGGAGATGGTATGATGATGATCATCGTCGTTCTGACGTGCGCGCTGGGAAGACCAAGCGAAAGTTGACCAGCTATCGTGGGCCAATGAGGGTGTACGGAAATAGCCTGGTGATCTCGGTGAGCGAAAAATAGCGGGTTGTTCCAAGGAAGGGGAACGGTGGCGAAGAAGGGCTCTACAGTGAGAAAGCGAACGTTGGAGAGACTGAAGATAGCATTATGAAGGGGCATTCTCGCAATAAGAGAAATGAAACTTGTCGCCGAGACGATGGAATGGAAAGTGGTGGCACCGGACGGAACTAATTCATTGCAAAGTACAAAAAGCTCGTACGAGAGATAATGACGCAGGTCCGAAGAGGGTAAACGAGCTCGAATGATCCGTGATAATGTGACAACGAGTAGAGAGGGACTCTGGACGAGGAAGGGGAGGGGGAGGAGGAGGGGCACTGGAAGGGATGGAGGAGGTAACGCCGGAAGCAATGATCTGGCGTGGCTGCGAGAATCTGGTTCGGGAGCTGTTACGAGCTGTCGCGACGTCGGCTAGATAAGGATGAAAAATAATAAAATGGAGAAATAATGAAGAAAAGGTAAAATAAAAAATAAAAGTAAGTCGGAATCAGCCGAGAAGATATGCGCAAGGGAGATTCGGTGGGTTATGTACCCGTTGTCTTCTGACCACGACCATCCCCTTCCAACTCCCTCCCCTCGCATGGTCCTTTGAGTGTCCTCCTCTCCTTTTCTTCTCCTCCTCCTCTCCGACAAAGCCTCGCCGCAACCAAGGATACCGCTTGTGGTACGTTCCCTTGAAGACTTTCTCACTCCCCCTCACCTCTTCTTCTCCAGATCTCGCGACCCTTGCCGGCTTCTACCCTTCCGCTCTCGAATCCCCTCCCAGCCTCAAAGGACCAATCAGTAGTACGCTTGAGCTCGGCTCGCTGCTCTGATCCTCTGCGAATATCCTACCACTATCCTCTTCGACAGCAAAAGGGCCTCCGCTGAACCTCGTTCGCGTACCTTCTCTGTCCCCCCCGTAGAATTCTACCGTTTTCATTCCCTAATCAGCTTCCTCGCCTTTCATCACCTGCTATCGTCTCTACTCTTTCACCGCTGTAGATTCAAGTTCACTATGGCCATGTCGCTTCAGATGGTCTCCACTTCTTCTGATGATCAGTCTCCATCCTCCGACGATGGCTCTGTATCCCCACAAACCCCGGTCTCTCCCACAAATGTCCAGTCCATGGTGCTGCCTTATCTAGCCGAGTCCCAAAACACCTCACAACCTCAGTCACCCGCCTCTAACCCTGCCGCTGCTCAGGCAAAGAGGAAACCCAGCCGTCGCGCCAACACTGCAGAACGACGTGCTACCCACAACGCCGTTGAGAGGCAACGTAGAGAAACTTTGAACGGCAGATTTTTGGCAAGTCCTTTTCCCATCGCACTCCCCTCCGATTGATTAAATCGCGCTTTCAGGACCTTGCCGCTTTACTCCCAAATCTCTCTCAGATCCGCCGGCCATCCAAGTCTGCTATCGTCAACTCTTCTATTGCCCATATCCATGCCTCTCGTCGTCACCGCCTCCTTGCCTCGCGTGAATTGCGTCTACTCAAACTCGAGTCAGATGCGCTTCGCCGGGAACTCAATGAGTGGCGTGATCGTGCAGGTCTCCCTCGTGTCGACGAGCCTGTCAGAGGAGAAGGGTTCACCATGGTGCTTAGTGGTGAAATCGAAGTTCTCGCTACCGCCGTCGGGGAAGAGGAAGATGAGGGCCAGGGCCAATTCGATGGTTTCGAAGAAGGAGATGAAGAGCTTTCCGGCCCCATGTCAACAATCATGGACGACGGCGAGGACCTCATGGCCGCCGACCCGCTCAAGAGCGGTGCCGTTTTTGGACACCACATCACTGCAGGCAGTGCGAATTCCGCTGACATGAAGATGGTACGAATGGTTCCCGCGCCTCAGCCCACCTCCCATGGTGGTCCAATGATTGCTCAGATGCCCCCATCCGTCTCTTTTGAGAACCCAGCAATGCCTGCTCTCTACGAACCTCAGGTGAATCCACATTTCTCGGGCACTGCCCATATCGGACAACACGGCATTGTCACACCCGAGGCCGACAAAGTCTGTGCCTGGGCTGCGAACATGAACATGTACTCGGGATACAATACACAATTCCAACTTCAAGCCCAACGGTCTATGATTCCCCCTTCGAGTAACACCCACGCTGTCAATCACTCGCCACCCTCCGCGCCTACTGCGGGTTTCACTGACTACGCTTATCTTACCAACCTCAAGCGACAGCAATTACTGGCCCTTCAGCACCAGCACGGTGCGGTAGCGTATGCAGTCGATGGCGATGATGCATCTTCCGTCGGCTCGAGTCAGAGCGGGCGGGAGAGAAGCGGGAGTACCTCCGCCGGAAGTGGATTCGGCACTCCACCTCGTGGCACCCCCTTGTCGGGAGGTTACGAACTGTCAAATGCGATGCCCGAATTCACGCTGGCGAGAAGGATCGGTGCTGCTGGACCCCATATCAACACCGCCGTGTCTACCTCTTGGAATGGAAGGGGAGATGAGGGAATGAATGGGATGGTTATGAAACAGACTATCAACTCTCCGATGCACGTGGTTCCCAACGGTAGCGGATATGGCATGGTGCTGTAAGGGTGGTTGTCGTACGTTCTACCTTTTTTTGGGCGCCACTTCGGCGAGGGCCTCGTTGTACACATCTTACTAGCTCTTTGCCACTTCGGGGTTTTGGACTTTGGCGCAAGGCCCGCGGCCTCTACCGTCTTGTCTGTTATCCGTTGGTTCTCTCTCTCCCTCTTGTGGTGTGTGACATGACCTGTTTGGGATGTGTCAAAGTCCCTCTCCGTTCTCTTTTTCTCTAGTAAGTTATCTCTATAGCAGTCGATGATTACAAAATGCAGCTCCCCCTCGTCGGACCACTTTGGTCGTCGCTGTTTATCGCCGCCTCCCCTTACCCCCCTCTTAACCTAATTACCGCGAGGTACTGTTGTACTACCACTCCTTTGTGTCTCTGTTCCTTTTACTTTCTGTGTCCAGCTGGCTATATCCAAAAATCACATAACCCTCTCAATCCTTTGTACGGTTTCCATCCCCCCCCCACCCCTCTTGATTGTCGTACGTGCGGGCCGCCAATCGATCAATGTTGTTGATGACCTGGACTTGTCATCTCTCCATGTACCCCTTCACGCACGAGACCCCAACAAGATTATACCAAGTAAAAGTAATGTATATCTAATGAAAACAATACATGTACAGTGGCACGATCGAGTCGGGTGACTTGAACAAGATATTGTTGGGGAGTTTGAGCGGTATAGTACGATGGTCGCTGGTCGCTGGTCGTGTGACGATGGGGGATGTGTCCTTGGATAGCTTGGACACGCGTCGCGGGGGGTAGGGGGGGGAGGGAGAAGAAGAAGAAGATTGCGATGTGTGCGAACTGACACGGACGTTGAGAAAGGAACAGAGTGCGTTCGAATGTTCGTTGACGTGTGTTGGTCTTGGTCTTCACGGGAACGCGAGCGCTGGCATGGTATGCCAGTGACGGGTCAGTGGGCGGATCGTCGACGGGCGGTGCCAGTGATGGTAGACTCGTAGGCTGATCGCGAAACGGTGTCCCAGACAGCCCCCGCTGGTCGTGTTGGCGTCAACAAGAAGGACTCGAGGGGGAAACGGAGGGGAACACACACCTGCGTCACACACACGTGCACAAAACTCTTATTGAAAGTTCCATCCGTAATGGAGGTACGGACCGCTGCGATTTCGGGTGCTATCCGACCCTCTCCTTCCGAATTTTCGTGAAACATAGTCCCCCCCCCCCGGCCCGACCCGCGGAAGTATAGATGGGTTTTTGTTTTGTTTCTTTCCTCCTCCCGCCCCCACGGGGCATGCTTCTTTTCCAAAGTGTTCGGCGCTGTCTTTCCGTGAATACACGAGAGCAATGACGGGCCCCAAGTCCAGCCACTCCTTTTTTGCCGGCGGGGATGTTCCCTGTTAACGACACCATACACGGTCACCCCAAGTCTCAAAGTATGCTCGGGAGGAATGACATTTGTTTCCTGTACACGTTTTTCTCTTGGGGCACATCACCCCAAAAGGTCCCACACCAGGCTCAAAAAACCACGCGTTCGACGGACAAAGTGGCGTTTGGACGAATAGGCGGAGGTTCTAGAAAAAAAGGGTGGTGCCGTCGGGGTTTATTGCGTGCGTGCGTAAAGAGTGTTATTACCAGCGACGAAGAAGAGGATGATGATGCGTGCGACGTGCATCGATCGCTAGTTGCCTTTGGATGGTGTGTTTTATCCCCTAGCTCCAGGGAGTTGGGGAGAATGGAGAGACGGGAGTGATGATAGTGTCTGATGAGGGGGGCGGGGGGCGTCACTGACGTGCATTGATACGGGTGAGAATCACGAGAAAGGAAAAGGTCGCGGAGGGTTCTAACATACTGTACTAGTCCCTAGGTAAGAGATTTACACGTGGAATTTCCAGATCTTGACTTGGGTGACTCCAACGGAAGATGACGGTTCTCGATGTCTCGTATGGTTACAAGCCATGTGCCGGCTAGCTATGTGGTCTCTCGTACACGCACACGACCCACCGACCAAGCGGGGGCTCACGCGCACGAGGGGGTCTCGACGCGTCATGCATGTGTGTGGTAATTCTCCCCCGAGCATTAGCCGAAGAGAGAACATATGTAGCGAAAAAGACTCACTGCTTTGCCCGGCCCGAGTGAAAACTTTGTTAACCCCCAATTTAGACATAACCATCCGGATCCCATCTTTTCTACGCCCGTTGATAATCAGGAAGATCACCGTTGTCCTGGTACGCCCACCCTGCCAGTCATCGGTCCAATATTTCGGTATCAGAGTTGCTGTATGGAGGAAGTAAGGGAAGGAGTTTTCCGCCCATCTTTGATGCTTTGATTGCGCCGGACCGTCGCCGACCCGGGTTATTTCGGATGACGGCAAGGAGACGCCTCTTTAACCAGGCTTTTTGTGGACCGTAGTACCTTGCGAGGTTTGTTGTGATGTCGGACTGCTCCTCAGGGGAATCTCGTGGCGCACGCTTTCCCTGTCTCGTCGCGGTCACAGTAAATCCACCTTAGTCCGTACAGCACTGGTCCAGAAGTGATCGAAAGCGGGCTCGAGCCAATGAGAGACGGTGCGGTGTAAAAGAGTCTGTCTTGGGCGAGATTGGCAGCCTGGCGTGCGATAATCGATAGAAATCGGAGAAAGTTAGCATTTGAGTTCGTCGAATACAGATTGCCCCGTTGCAGTGACGCCCCGGTTAGATTGTCGTCCAGCTACGACGACCGTCTTGTCCCGTATTGGCTGCACTGAATCCTCTGCCCCACTAGAATATGGCCACAGAAACAGCCAGAGACCCATTGCGCCGAATAGCAGTCCTCATCTCCGGTTCAGGTATGCAAACATCCACCCCTTTCCTTCTGTCTCCTCCAAAACGCACGACCCGGGTTCACACGTCGCTATTCTATGCTTCACAGGCACGAACCTGCAAGCGCTCATCGACGCTTGTAACACCCCACGCCTCCCACACGCCCAAATCGTTCTCGTCCTCTCCAACCGCAAGGCCGCGTACGGGCTCACCCGTGCCGCCACAGCCAACCCACCGGTCCCGACGGCCTATATAGGACTCCAACCGTTCCTGCGCGTTAATCCGGGTGCGACGCGCACCGAATATGATCTGGCGGTTGCGAGGGAGATCGTCAAGGTGCATCCGGATGTGTTGGTGCTCGCCGGTTGGATGCATATCGTCAGCGAAGGATTTTTGGAGGTGATGCGTGGCGTGCGGACATTGCCGGAGAGCGAGAGTGCAAGTCGAGGTGGGGGTGACGGTAAGAGTGAGGGCGAAGGTGAGGGCAAAGGTGCGGACCTGGACAAAGAAGGCGAACTACGCGCCACGCGCGAGATCCCGGTGATCAACATCCACCCTGCGTTGCCCGGCCAGTTCGACGGCGCGAATGCGATGGAACGCGGTTTCGAGGCGTTTCAGCGAGGAGAGGTAGACAGGCTCGGGGTGATGGTTCATCGCGTCATCGCAGAGGTGGACCGTGGCGCGCCTGTAATCGTGAGAGAGGTTGAGGTGCACAAGGGGGAGGACCTGAAAAACGACTACGAGCCGAAGATGCACCAGACAGAGTGGGAGATCATCGTCGAGGCGACCAAGTTGGTGTTGGACGAGGTCAGACCAATCAGCGGTCGCTAACGTATGTGGGGCTGAGGAGTGTACCAGGTATGTTTGACTACATTCACGTATAGGTGGTTGTAAACTAATTCTATACTCTATACTATTTACTAGTGCCCTTAAACTAATTCTATTGTTACTATGGTAAAGAAGAAGATGGAAAGGGTATACGAAGATAAACACCGTCTATGTATTTAGAACGGAAATCGCAATGGACCAGTATTGCGCTCGCTGCTCGTTCGCGGAGGAAACGGATCACTGCACGAGGACAACAGTCAGCAGACCGAACAACACAACTCCCCAAGCAGAGCAACATACCTAAAGGTTACATCACAAATGGATCCCAACGAACGTGGGGCACGGCGATGATGTGGTGGAGGTGCCAACGCAGTGGGATAACAGCTTAGAACTGGCATGCGGCAACCCTCCTCGGAATACGGCGCTTCATCCTCGGGCCAAAACCTATCCACAATTTTTGTGCCTATGGAGGGCTGACGAACGGGAGCATAATAAGTAACATCTCCTTTAGGCACCCGACGTTAGGACGACTCACTGTGATGTGTAGAGGCGTCTCTGTTGGCGAGTCGATGGCCACATCAGTCATGGACATGGGATCCGCCTTCTCCAACGCTGGAGTACAGTTGGCTGAGATGGAGGCATCGGAAGAAGACGAGGAAGAACGGGAGAAGATTGTCGTTGAATGGCGTTTCAAAGTGAGACTGAAGGGATTGGAAGACCTCTTCTTGATCAGAGGGCGCATGGTGAGAGAGACCTTCACTAGCGGGGACGAGTTGATGCGTGCCTTTAAGTCGTGCTGAAATGTCACGAGGCCAGAGGGTGTGATAAATGGATTAGGCGACGAAGGCATGCCGAGTGGCTTCAGAGAGGTAATGCGTGTGTCGTATAGACGCACTCCCAGACGAGTCTTATACTGGAAGATGGTGGGCCAAGCCATGTGGTGGTGGTCGTTGCGTAGAATGCGGAGTGTAGAGGAACAAGGGCAAGTGGCAACTTATTGTGCCACAGTGAAGGAGTGGCACCGTGCCATCCGGAGAACTGCGAATGTGTAACTCAATGAGCTGAGCACGGATCGTTATGGAAATGTCTCCTCATTGTCTAGAGTCTAGGCAGCTCGAAAAGGGTGTGTCTTGCTGCAATTTCCGAAGCAATGCGGCGGCCGGCGCTTCTGTTTCATGTACAGCTTTGATGGAGGCTGTGCTGCAAGCAATCTAGCTTGGAGATTTGGGAATCCGGTGCGGCCGCTCACCGGTGGGGACAGTTCGCTGCTAGGCACCCGGAAGGCCAGCCATGTTTTCGAACCACCGGACGAGGGCTGCGACTTTGCTGACAACCACATCGCTCTGACCCAAGCGCAAATCGGGTCGAAGTCTATTGTCTTCGTGCGTATAGGGCATTGTTCGATAACAGATATCAGTGCTAGGCTTGTTATATGGGGATGCAGTCAATGTGATGGTACTGCCCGCTTCCCAGGTGGCCACGAGGTCTGTCAATGATCAAACAAACGTGTATGAGAACATGTGATTTGGAGAGAAAACACGTGGAAAAGATAAACGTGCTCTCGAAATACAGAATGTCGCCTCGTTTTAGCCCTGGAGAGGGTCCAAAGCCACCCCATGCGTCTGCGGTATCTCTCCAAGCTGTCATTTTACATACTGAGCCTTGGTCGTCGCCAAGGACAAGCTTCAGGATCGAGACCTCCTGGCCTGTGCCGGGGCCTTTTTTCACGCGGACGGTGTCGGGACCTTGAACCTCGAGGGCAGCGAGAAGCACGTTGACTTTGCGAGATCCCCTGCTCGATTTTGCGGCACTGTAGAGGGAGGCCAAGGGGGTGACTTTGTGCAAGCTGAATTGGAAGTTCGGAAAACGAGCAATGGAGGAGGCGTCGGAATACTCGACGGAAGAACCTGTTCCCTGCGTCTCGTAGGTTCCTGGCCGGAGTGAACTGGAAGGTCGGAGGAAGGAGGGGACTCCGGTGGTGTTTGCAGCGGGAGTGGGGAGCCAAGTGACGAATGTCGTCCCGTCTGGGTATCACGGTTCTATTCGCGGATCCTCGGAGACCGGTGAGAAGGACATACCAGGGAGGTCGTCATCGTCCTGCTGAGATGCGAGGACATGATCTGGTTCTGGTTCTTGTGCTTGTTCCGAGATGGAGTCGAAGATGACGTTCTGGTAAAGAAGGGAGATACGGCGGCGGGCTGCGTCGAGCGTCGCGGGTGGGTAGGGGAAGGATTGCGAATGGGGTGTGGTCGAGGAGGGATCTTGGATCGTTTGCCAGATGTAGCCGTTCGGATCCGCGTCGACGTCCGCGGCGGACGGGGCACCGAGAAATACACGAAAGTAAACCATCTATTCGAGGGTCGCCCACGAGCTCTGGCCAGGCTCAAGCCACCCGACTCGACCTGAACGTTGAACGATCTGTTGAACAATGTCCGTTGTTGCTTCGGACCTTTGGCGGCTAATGCCGAATCGCCTAAACCTTGCCAGTGCAATCTTCTGATTACATCAGCGGCCAAAAGCGGCTACTACTCCTACCACATAGGCATTTTTGGATATTATCCCTGCTACGGTAGTAGTAGGTTCTATGGGACACCATTACGGGTCGTTTTAACAAGGCAATGTGCAGATCGAACTTTATGTTTATTTATATTTACGAATTGGACTGATTGATTTGGCATATGATCGTGGCGCTTTGTCAGTCTGTCTCGGGCTCATAGGATCGTCAGTTCGCATCCCTTTGCTTTCTACCATCATGTGTCTGAATGGTTCCACCGTTGTTGGCCGTTTCGACAATATTGTCAATCATTGTATCATTTCGTCTCGCTTCGCATTGATCAGCCACTCTGCATCTGCATTCGACAGAGCTGTAATCCAGGCCGAATACTGCTGTAGCTGCTTCACTGCAGACGTTCCTGTCCACATTGCTATTGGGCGGCACCGCCGCCCAATGGACCATTGGGCTGATGGTTTTGTCTTGTGAATTGGACACACTTCCTGTGGTCCAATCCAGCTGATTCTATTTTTATCTGAGAGCTAACGATCCCAGGGTCACGTGACATTCCGCGGGTATTTCCATTTATGGTAATATTAGTTCGCAATAAAATCACCAACATTTGATACAGTATATTCATATCCGAGGAATCGCGGCCTACCGCAGCACATTGGCCTGTACCCCCGGTGAGAAAGATGTTCGGATACCCACCCTGTACAACTCCCCCACTGACACCCAGTCTGCCCTTCTTCATCCTCGACTGCTATCACCCTTTCTGTGATGTCCCAAAAACTGTTTATCGCGGCGCATTTCAGTAGATACCCCCCCAATGTTTTGGTCTCCAATTGAGGGCATATGAACCCCCTTCATGCCTCACTATGTCCTTTCGAGATCGGCCTTTAGCCCGACTTGGTATGAATATACTTCTCCCTTTTCGAAGAATGGTCTCTCCAAATGGATCGTGGAATGCCGCGGACTATCTTCAGAGACAAAGTTACCTTTATGCTCCTTTGAAACAATGTTCCATCTTCTCTTAAGCTGCATCTTTATGCCCAGGCATTGTTTCGCACATTGTGTTTTCCTCCCTCAACTACCCTGTTGTCAAGCTGTTACCATATCAGGTATGTGAAACAACCCAAAAAGCACTAGGCTATTAGGTTACTATCACTAGTTCCAGGGACTTTAGAAAAGAGGAGGTGAGGGCAGTACTACTGTCTGAAGCTCTTTGGGGGAAACTCCAGGAGAACCAAACTGAGGGTTCCCTGGTCTGCATTGCAGGTTTATATACGGTACAGGAGTGCGCACAGACCA